>CAUYRT010101511.1:0-16350 GCA_963574885.1 Lepilemur ruficaudatus | reverse complement strand
CTGCTTCAGCCTCCCAAGTAGCTGGGACTACAGGCATGCGCCACCATGCCCGGCTAATTTTTTCTACATATTATTAGTTGGCCAATTAACTTCTTTCTATTTTTAGTAGAGATGGGGTCTCGCTCTTGCTCAGGCTGGTTTTGAACTCCTGACCTTGAAGGATTCGCCCGCCTCGGCCTCCCAGAGTGCTAGGATTACAGGCGTGAGCCACCGCGCCCGGCCTATGTTCTGTCTTTTTTGTGATCAGTGTAACTAGGGCTTTTTATAAAAAACAAAGCACAATTTTGTTGATCTTTTCAAAGAATCATCTTTTGAATTTGTTGATTCATGCTATCATTTGTCTATTTTTTATTTCATTGATTTCTGCTCTTTATTATTTTTTTTCTTTTTACTATGGGTTTACTTTGCTCTTCTTTTTCTAGCTTCTTCAGGTAAAATTTAGGTCCTAGAGCTTTTGACATTTCTTATTTTCAAATATAAACATCTAAAGCTATATATTTTCTTTGAAATAAAATAGTTTTTATATGTTGTGTTTTCATTATCATTAGCACGAAAATGAAGAAAACCTGTAATTTTCTCAATTTATGCAGAAAAGCATTTGATAAAATTTAATATTTATAATTTAAAAAGAAATGCTTATCAATTTAGGAATCGAAAGGAAGATCCTAAGTCTGGCATAGTGTATCTACATAAACCAATACTTAATGGTAGATATTATTTTACCTCTGAGCTCAGGAGCAAGACAAGGATGTCTACTATCACTAGTTCTGTTCAACAATATACTGGAGACCCTAGACAATGCAATAAGGCAACAAAGAATAATAACATACATAAAGATTGAGAAGAAAGATTAACACCATTGTTATTATTGGCAGATGACATTACTGCACATAAGATGCAAAAGAATATATAAATTCCAAAGAGTATATGAATTGCTAGAACTATAAAATATTAAGTAAATTTAGCAAGATTGCTGGGTATAATGTAAATATACAAAGACCAATTTTATTTCCATGAACTAGGATCAACCAATTAGAAGTCAACATTAAAAATATAAAGAATCTTTAGTATTTATAAATAAATTTAATGAAAGAGGTATAAGACCTACAAACTACATTGCTGAGAGGAATTAAAGATGACCTGATTAAAAGGAAGTACATGCCCTATTTCATGAAGACTTAATGTTGTTACCATATCAAGTCTCCCTAAATTGATAAGTTCAATAATAAGTTCAATAATATCCCATCGAAAATCTCATTTTTTTTTGGTGTGTGATATTGACAAACTAATTCTAAAATACATATGAACATTTGCAGAACTAGAATGGCCAAGACTAACTTGAAGAATAATAAAGCTGGAGAACTTACACTAGCAGATTTCAAGATTTATTTACTATAAAGCCACAGAAATGAAGACAGTGTTATGATGGAACAAGGACAGACAAATTGAGCAAAGGAACAAAGGAGCCCAGAACTAGACCAACACCTATGTAGTCACCTGATTTATGATAGAGGAGCCACTGTAATTTGTGGGAGGGTCTTTTTAATAAATGGTGCTGGGTCAAGTGGATAACCATAGAAGAAAAAATCAAGTTTGACCCCTATCTCATACCATGTGCAAAAATTAATGTGAGATGTATTATAGACCTAAATGTGAAAGATAAAACAATAAAGATTCTAGCATGAGACATAGGAGAATATTGTCTTGAATTTAGGGTAGGAATGATTACCTAAACTGTACATCAAAAAATCCTAATGACAAAAAAGTTGATAAATTAGACTTTATTAAAATTAGATACTTTGTTTAATCAAACACAACAAGGAGAGAGTAAAGGCAAGTCACATACCAGGAGAAGACATTTATCAATACATATTAGATATATGGGTATAGTGAAATGTCTGTACCCAGCATCCATCCATCTATCTATTAGTATCTATCTAAATCTGTCATCTCCTACAAATCAATAATAAAAAAAGAAAAAGACTTAAACAATGACTTCACAAAAGAGGATATTGAAATTAAGCATTACCAAAAGATTCTCTGCAAGCTGTCTGCCTGCTTCTGGGCTCATGTGCCTACATACTGTTTGGTCCAGAGGAACATGAGGACACTCCAGGACACCATAAGAAGCTTTATAACTTGCTTCTGTAAGCCCCAAGCTGAACACAGCCTCCTCCTGTCAGCTGCCACAGGTAGGGCTCACCACAGTGACCTAGCTAAGGTAATCCTAATGGTTAGAGGTTCATGTCCCATAATTTCAGTTATTCAGCACTATATAAATCTCATCAGCATTACAGTCCACACTCACATTTAGGGAAAACATTTCTCCTTCTAGGGACAGTCGGCAAAAGATAAAATGATTCAATTTAATATCTCAGTCTGCAGCATCTGCGTTCAGTCTTCTCTGAGTACAAAGGGTGAGAATTTGTCTTTTGTTTGTGTTTCCAAGGGGCTTATCTTGATGACTTTCCCAAAACGGAGGGAAAAACTGCAATCCACAAATTGTTGTTCTTCTACTAATGTACAATTAAGGAAGAAATAAGGGAAGGTAGGAAAGAAGAAAGAAGAAAAGAGGGGAGGAAGGAAGGAGAGAGGGAGGAGGGAAGGAGAAATTATAGAAATAAAACAAAGGAAGACCCTCTTTACTGGGTTCCCACTTCAAATTATTTTAATTTTTAATCAATTCTCATTTTACAGATTAGGGAAATATTACTTGGGAATATTTTTTCCATCAAATTAAAGAAAAATATTCATAGATTCAAAATGTCATAAGACCAAACACCTGCAGCCCAGCACTTTAGCTATTTTAAACCAACAGAAGCAAATAACATAGGAAGCAGAGGGCTCCATTTTAAACACTAACGAACAGCAGAAAGCATTACAACGGTACCTGCCGAGTGCCATTTTATCTATAGGGGAAGTTTCATCCAGGTGGTGCTAATCATTCTATTTTAGCAAACGGGAAAAACTGTATAAAAGCACCTTCGAGGGTTGTGGTCACAGTAGAATGTTCAGATATTTCCATTGGCTGTGTATGGAAGTGAGTGACACTCGGATATTAGTGTGACCCCCATGACGCCCCGCCTCCCCACACAGGACATCACAGCCTCCTTGTCCGTGCATTCCTCATTCGGACCCGCAGACATTCCCTTGCCCTCCAGAGCCGGCCAGGAGGATTTGCAGATTCTAAGACAGGGAGGCTTGTTGCTCATCCCGCAGGAAGATGTCCTCTTGTGAGAGGCAGCAATTACATTTTCCCCTCCAAGTTCTGGCTAAATGTGGCTTTTTCGTTGGCTGGTGTGATCCTCACCCTGTCCCTGATAAAGGCTGTCACCTGCAATTGAATATCCTTCCCAGAACAAATGAGAGAAGATAAGGGAGG
Organism: Lepilemur ruficaudatus; assembly: GCA_963574885.1. NCBI lineage: Eukaryota > Metazoa > Chordata > Mammalia > Primates > Lepilemuridae > Lepilemur > Lepilemur ruficaudatus. Next base: position 12,968 of record CAUYRT010101511.1, on the reverse strand, counting down.
GACACTAAGGAGGGTTCCCAAGGACAAGGCCAGATTCCTCATTTATTTATCCTATATTTTAAAAAATTAAAACAAACCCTCCATTATCTCCACTGGTATGATGGCCCTGAAGCCCTGTGGCCAGAGCTACTGACAGTCTGGGAGCATGGGCTTTGTCTCGGCTGGTCCCTTGATGCCCAGAGAAGACAGAGGAAATCGGCTCACTGTTCTTAAGTCTGCTCCAGGCCTCTTAGTTGTGCGTGAGGCTGGACTTTCCTCCTCTTGCTCGCTCACTCCTCAAGGGATGGGCTCCTGCTTCCCCTCAGGACTTCCCCTTGGTTTCGGTGCCCCTGTCCTTCCCCAGCTCCTGGCCCATGCTGGCCAATCGCCTTCTGTCCTGGGAGTCGGAGAAGAAGCCGCCTTAGTTTCCTGCTGCCCTCCTGTGCCCAGTGGGAAGAGAGGCACCTTGTATGGGACTGTGAGGCTAAGATCATGGGCTCAAGGAAGGACCAGGGCTTTAAGACAATAGTTGGGAAAAAGCAGGCTGCAGATATTTTGGTGAGATTTAATGGCTACCTTAAAATAACTACCTGCCTTACCTACACAGAATGGAGTGTAGACGCTGGAAAACTAGGACAAGCTGTTCAGAGTTACCTCGGCACAGAGGTAAGCAGTTCGACCTGAGAGAAGATGGTTGAGGGAATCTGGCAAATGATGTGAATGTCAAGATTTTGTGGGGGGGGGGGGAAGCTCAGCAGGACTAATGATGGTTCAAAAGTGATAATTTGGGGATTTACACAGCTAGGCTAGAAACAGACTCAATCAGGTGACTGTGCAGAGTGACCTGAAAGAAGCCATCTCTAAGTAAAGACTTAGATGAACAAAGTCATATTTTAATTACTCTCCTAGAATGGCCTGTTTTTGTGTTAAAAAAAATAAAGCTATATTTTCCCTATGCCTCTGGTGAAGCAGTGTGTGCTATAATCAGAATATCTGGCCTGAAAATAGTTTGCTATTCATGGCTACACCATGAGATGGGATGTAGGTATGATCATAAGTCTTCTTATTTTCAGGAAGCCTCAACTTATAATATTCTGGCCCTTAAGAATAAAACATGTATTTATCATAGCATGTTTTTTGACTGGTACATCAGAATATGTGACCTACATATAGAACATAAAAGATAATAATAGTATTTCCACAATCAGGGTCATAAGAAAGAGCTCCAAGACCCTGTGTGGCACCTGGAAAGCCCAGTCACATTGATGTTAGTGTGGACTTTTGCCTTAGGTACACAGTGCATGGGTCCCTGCCATCTCTCTAGTGGCAGAAAACCTCATATTGTGTGGGGGCAGTTAGGGGGTGAGGGAACCAAAGGGCAGAGAAAAGACCCTTACCAGCTGGAACTCTGATTTCCCTTAATCTTAGCCAAAAGGCTGATAATCCAGCATGTGCACAGATGCTATGACTTGGAATAAAGTGGCAGGTGACTCTCGTGAAATGTTGTGTAACAAGGCACATAGGTTTTTACTAGAGGAAAACTTCAAGATCTTAAAAGGCACTTTTCTTGCTGGTTAAAATGTAGCCCCTGGAATTCTAATGTCTGAGTTCATATCCCAGTTCCATTGCTTTGTGACCTTGAGCAGGTTATTTATCTTCTCTGCTTCTCAGTTTCTCGTGTGTATACCATTATTGTGATTACACCTATAAAACAACTAGCACAGGGGCTTAGCACGTAATAGACTCTCACCTAATGTTAGTTATTATTATTTATGTGTAAGACTAGATATGGGTAAAAATTCACTTATGTCCTTCTCTTCCAGTTGTTATTAATATTTTGACATTTTATTATATGTTTATTTGCAAAGGGTATGATTCAAGTTTTTGGTTTCATTGAAGATGTTTCATGATAACTGATTTAACCTGCTAGAACATATATGTAATCCTGTATGGATGTATGTTCATAATTATGTACACGAGTGATGGGTGTATGTGTGTGTTCATGTATGTGTCTGGGTGGACGAGTGTGTAAATATATAAATAGGCATGTATTTTTTTTTTGAGACAGAGTCGCACTCTGTTGCCTGGGCTAGAGTGCCGTGGTATCAGCCTAGCTCACAGCAGCCTCAAACGCCTGGGCTCAATGATCCTCCTGCCTCAGCCTCCCAAGTAGCTGGGACTACAGGCATGTGCCACCATGCCTGGCTAATTTTTTCTATATATTTTTTAGTTGGGCAATTAATTTATTTCTATTTTTAGTAGAGACGGGGTCTCACTCTTGCTCAGGCTGGTTTCGAACTCCTGACTTTGAGCAATCCACCTGCCTCGGCCTCCCAGAGTGCTAGGATTACAGGCGTGAGCCACCATGCCTGGCCTATGCATGTATGTTTATATGTTGGTGGGTGTTGTTTGAGTTTCCTGAGGCTACTATAACAAAGTGCCACAAACTTGGTGGTTTAAAATGACAGAACTCCGTTCTCTTGCAGCTCTGGAGGATAAAAGTCTGAGATCAGTCTCACTGTGTTAAAATCCAAGTGTTGGCTGGGCAGCACTCCAGGTTTTATGAGACAATCTGATCCTTGCCTCATCCAGCTTCTGGTGACTGCTGGCAGTCCTTGAATTGTGGCCACATCACTCCAATGTCTGGCTGTCTTACATGGCCTTTTCTCGTGTGTGTGTGTGTGTGTGTGTGTGTGTGTGTGTGAGAGAGAGAGAGACAGCGAGAGAGAGAGAGAGAGAGAGAGAGAGAGAGAGAGAGAGAGAGAGAGAGAGATCTCCCAGCTCATTTCTTGTAAAGATATTTGATTTGATGGCATTTAGGGCCCATCTGGATAATCTAAGATAATATCCTCATCACAAAATATTAGTAATGTTAGCAAAGACTTTTTTTCCGAATAAGGTGACAGGTACCAGGTATTAGGACCTGATATCTTTAGGGGACCACATTGTAGCCCACTCTCAGTGTATATGTGTACATGCATATGTGTGTGTAAGGGACATATGAGTGTGTGTATATATGTGAGTATGTACAGGTATATGTGTGATAGGTGTATGCATGTGGGTGTATGAATGTATTAATATACATACATGTGAGTGTATATGTGTATGTGTATATGTGTGATGGGCGTGTGTGCTATGTATGGGTGTGTATGTACATGCATGTATGCATGTATATAGATACATGATGGGTGAGTGTAGGGCGTATGGATATGCATATGTGTAAGTGCAAGCATGTGTGTGTGTGTATGTATGTGAATGGGTGATGAATGTGCCTGTATACGAATATGCATCTGGGTATTTTTATGGAACACAGGTTATTCATCTGATATTTGCCTAAGATATTTCATTAAAGTTCTGAAATGTGAATCAGTTGGAAGTCTGCTCCAATGAATCAGTACTCTCGTAACAGATGGTCAAATAAACAATGTTTCTACCTTCCCAGAAATCATCTTAAGTACAAAATTGTTATGGTTTATGAGAAAAGAGCAACCATGTTTAAATGCTAGTAAACAAGCAAGCACATACTTCTCTTACCTCTGTCTGAACCTCAGAAAGAGGACCCAAGTGGGAGTTCAACTTAATGAAAAATGCATTAGGAGCCATCCTGATGGCATAGAGGGTCTATTACTCATTTTAATCTTAGCCAAACAGGTAAATAGGCACTGGTCCACGAACCCTGGCTCTGAGAAAATCAGAGATATCTTAATGAAAGGCAGACAGTGGCCTTAAATGAGGGGTTTTAAGCTTTCTTTTTTCCTGCATTTAAAACCTGTCTGTGGAATCACTTTTGGATTTTATGAGGACTGGAAGTTGTTACAATCTGCATCAGTGTTTGGTATAAGGAAGAGACTGGGCAAGATAGTGCCATGGTGTGTTAATAGATTAGGACAACTTTTCAAAGGCCTAATATGTATTTTACACATTATTATATCATATATACAAACATTTTTAATAATTATTTTGAACATCTATATATTCTAAACAAATAAAAAAGTACATAGGGCACTACATTAGTGACCACAGAGATGACCAAGATAATGAAGGAATGGTGTCCACCTTGATCAATTAATTTATAATCTATTTCTGGAATATAAATGGAGGCCAGGTATATTTGACAAAGAAATGCATATAGAGCAAGTCAGAGGGGGGTCAGAGTTATAGTAAAGGGAGCTAGAACGCATTTATGAAGCAGGTGGCATATCATGGGGGCTTTGATACACAACTGCGAAGTCAATTGGTAGAGGTGACTACAGATAGGGTGGATAAGAAATAGTTGCAATACAGTAAAAATAGGAAACTTCAGGATATGTTGAAATAAATCTAATTCCATCTTTCTGGAGCAGAGGCTACCTCTTGAACAGGATTTCTCAACATTGGTAGTACTGATGTTTTGGATCTGATAATTCTTTGATGTAGGGAGCTATCTTGTGCATTGCAGAACATTTAGCAGCATCCTGGGCCTCCACCCACTACATGCCAGTAGTACCTGCCTTCCCTATCCCACTCCCCCAAGTTGTGACAAATAAAAATTTCTCCAGACATTGCCAAATGTTTCCTGGAGGGCAAAACCACCCATCAAGGTGGGGAGGAGGGGATGGGCATATACATATATAATAAGTGTGATGCGCACCATCTGGGGGATGGACACGCTTGAAGTTCTGACTCCGGGGGGCAGGGAGGGAAAGGCAACGGATGTAACCTAAACATTTGTACCCCCATAATATGCTGCAATAAAAAAAATCATTGAGAACTACTGCTCTAGAACCCTGTTACTCTAGGACCAGTGGCATTAGCATCATCTGGGAACTCATTAGAAGTGCAAGACCTCAGGCACCATCCTGGACCTACTAAAAAAAAATTCTGCACTTAATAAGATTCCTAGGTGACTCATCTGCACATTGATGTCTGAGAACTACTACTCTGAGGAATGGTAGCAGAAAGGGCTGGTAATATTGTTTGGGGTTAGATCACAGAAAGTTTGAACATTTTGCTACACATTTAGAATTAACTTGGTAAGCAATGAGGCTATATTAATGTTTTCTTTTCATCATAAATTTGTTTCAGAAATATTGAAATTTTTCTGGTCATCTAATACTGGTCATCTGATACTGCCTACTTAACATTCCTCTCAGTTTTCTTACTGCCTCAATCTCAATTTTAGGGCAATGGTAAATGCCAGCTAAAAAAATCTGTATTTCTCAGACTTCCTTGTGGTTGAGGTGGCTATGAGACTATATCCTAAACAGAAGTTATTTGGGGGGTTTCTAAGGAAGCTTCTGAAGAAGTAGGCTGACTCTGTCCTTTTTTTCTTAGACCTTTCTCCTTCCTTCCTAGAAATGAATATGATGATTTGATTTCTAGCAGCGATCTTTAAAGTTGAAGATGAGCCACTGTCTAAATACGGTGGAGAACACAGCGAGAAGAAACCTGAGCCAAAGAGTAGGAAGAATAAACCCCAATCTTCTCTCAGCCACTACTTTTCAGAGGTTTATCACTCACAGCTTAAAGCAATTCCTAACTGATTTAGATTGTTATTGATGTGATAGATGAATTGGAGGAAAGGAAATCATGCAGAAACTATTAAAATAGTCTGGGTGGGAGATTAGGAGAACATAAATGGAATTGAAGAGGTGTTTAGAATCTGATCATCCTTGGAAACATGATAATTTTTATGTTTGCCCTGGAAAAATGATGATGTAGCTTATAAACATTTGAAAGTCAGGAGGAGTAGGATTGTGATGATGCAATAAGTTTGGGTTCAGACATATCAAATGCGAGGATTAGCAAGTCCTCAGCTAGACAGGTACATCCAGCAGGAGAGGAGTTTCCTGTGAAGACAGAAGGCTAGTGGCAGTGGAAGCTGAGTGGGATTGAGGATTGGAAAAATAAAGGGAGAAGGAGAAAGGCGTGATCATATGCGTATCACTGAACTGGAGAGAGAAACCTGAACAAGAGTAATGGCTGAGGGTTGTTACAGCTGCTGAACAGGTTCCACAGGAGGGATTTTACAATGGTGTTGAAAGGTGGAATTCAGAGGATCTGGAGCTATTTTATGAGAAAGTTCCCTTGCTCAAGGAGCACTTTCTTCTCTGCAGTAGCTCCATAAGCCAGTGAGATCAAGTCTTTGTGCGCTCTCAGTAGTCAGGCTGAGTAACTGGAGCAAGCTCCGTCATGATTCCTCAGATATCCCCTTTCGTTAATGTTGGCATGGAAATTGTCAATCCGTGCTGCATCTAAAATGGCCAAGGTTATTGCCTCCTAGAAAATATTTTCTCCGTTCTCTACTCAGTATCTTTTGCAGACCCAAAAGAATTAATTCTGCAAAAGTTGATTTATTAAATAGCTTCAAATATAGGTCATATGCAAGGTGTTTTCAGAGATGCAAAGATAATAAAGCTATGATATAGCCCTGGTGGAGCTTATGCCCAGTATGGAACTCAGATAGGTGTGATAAATGCAAAATTATGGTTTACTTCAAGGTGCTCTGGTCCTAGGAATTAAAGGCTTAGGAGTACATGTAAAGACAGAACTCTTTGTAACATATTTTTAAATCAGGTAGTTTTAGTATGCCTCCAGTATTGTTCCGTTTGCTCATAATTACCTTAGCTATTCAGAGTTTTTTTGTGTGTGGTTCCATAAGGCTATTTTTTCTATATCGATGAGATATCTATGAGAAGTGGCATTGGAGTTTTAGTGGGAACTGCTTTGTATGTTGTTGGTGGGAATGTAAAGTAGTACAATCATTATGGAAAACAATATGAAGGTTCCTCAAAAAACTAAAAATAGAATGGTCATATGAGCTGGCAATCCTGCTTCTGGGTATTTACCTGAAAGATTTGAAGTCAGTATGTTGAAGAGATGCCTGCACTTCTATGTTCATTATAGCCCCATTCACAATAGCCAAGTTGTGAAAACAACCTAAGTATCCATCGAAGGATGAATAGAAAAAGAAAATATGGGACATATACAAAATGGAATATTATTTAGCCTTAAAAAATTCTGTCACTTGCAAAAACATGGGTGGAATTGGAGGGCATCATGCTAAGGGAAATAAGCCAAACACATAAAGACAAATACCACATGTTCTCCTTTTATGTGGAATCTAACACAACTGAACTCATGCAACCAGAGTAGAAAGGTGGTAACCAGAGGCTGAGGGGTAGGGGGAAAGGGGAGATGATAGTCAAAGAGTACAAAGCCTCAGTTAAATGGAAGAATAAGATTGATTTTTTAATTTTTTCTTTTGTTGAGATCAATACACGACGTGATGAATACAGCTAACAACTGAGTGCTGTATACTTAAATTTCACAAAGAGAGTAAATCTCAAATGTTCTTATCACAAAACTGTTAAATATTTGAGGTGATGAGTATATTAATTAGCTTTATTTAACCATTATAGGTTGTAATAAAAAATCATAACACCACTTTGTACCTCATACATATATACATCTATGATTTGTCAATAAAAAGAAAGTTAGGACTCTTCATTTGTCCAAATGTCTGGGCTCTGGGGTCCGTGTTTCTACTTCCCTGGGAAACACTGCCTCAATCTTTCCTTCTACCTCGTCTTTACAACTTCATTCTCTTTTAACACTTCCCTTCTGTACATATATATACAGTATCAAGTCTCATCTATTATATTTTATCCCTTCTTAAAAAAGATGAGCATTATAGCCACTGTTTTGTACTTTGTGTTCACAATCACTTATGCACAATTACGAAATCCCAAAGTTCTGAAAACCAGTTTTTTTGTTTGTTTGTTTGTTTTATAACTCATTTGGTGGTAAAACTTTCCCTGAACTGATGCAAGATGCTGAGTAGTCTAGAACATTCATTTTAGTTTTATTAAAGAAATACTAATGTGTTTGGTTAAGGAGTGCTGCCTGATACTTTACTTTGGGAAATAGGATCACTACCTTTGAAATTTGGAAAATTCTTAATTCCAAGACATATCTAGTTCCAAGGGTTTTGGATGTAGGAATATGGTCCTGTACTATTCTCCAAGTTCTATTTAACACAAAGACAATGAGACTAGGAGGTTATAATGACAGAGAAAGTGGAGACAGCATGGTCGTCATTTGAAAATGATGCTATATGCTAACTGCAAACCCGTGAGAATCAATTGGAAAGCAAGTAGACATAAGATAACTGAACCCAGAGTAAGCATACACATAAAATACCCAGTCCTACTTTAGCTTCTAGGACTAATCTTACAACTGGATGAATTTAAGGAGCCCCACCTAGCTCATTAGTTTAAATGACTGACATCAAATGGGGTTTATGGATAGCTTTGGCCTGATCTTGTCCTCCAAAATTAGTGGTGGGGTTCCTCCTGCCTGTACTTGGGGCCAACTTCCCACTTGCCTTCCAGACTTCCAGGAATGGCAGATCTAACGCTGAACAACATCTCCCTGACTAGGAAACCACAGCCTGCTCAGCAAACTCCTGCCTGTCTAATCCCTTTTCACAGGTTCCCCTGACCTGCTGGTTCCCAAACTTCTACCTGGCTGGCTTCTGTTCCCAGGTTGTCCCAGCTTTTTTACCTTCAGTACTTGTTGACTGCTTGTCTCTAGAATGCTGTCCCTTGTGTCATTATAGCTGCCAAGTTTGGTCTTTTTTAGCGATGACATTCAGACAGCTTTGTTGAAACTTTACCTACAGAGTGATTGTGCAGCATGTCATATAAACAACCTCAAAAATCACAGAAACAGAATGGCACAGCTGTGCCTATATACCCAGAGAAGCCGTTGAGTTTTGGTGACATTTTAAATCAGAACAGTGACTAATGATGCAAGTGGGATGTACACTCTGAATCATACAAAATCATTAATTGTCTCTGTACCAAGCAGAGCTGAAGCAGTGGGATCTGTTGTATGGCACATGTTTGGGCTGCACAGATGAGCAGAGCCACAGAAGGAATCTGTTCAGGGAGGCCGACTTCCATATTCTGAAATATTATTTCCTTCCTCCTCCTCCCTTCCCTCCCTCCTTCACTTACTTCTTTCTCTTATTTGGTTTCTCATCCACTCATCAGTTTTCTCATCTGAAAAAATGGAGATATTTATAATAGTATCTTCCATACAGGATTGTTATGAGGATTAAATGAGTTAAATATAGAGCATTTTGAATATTGGCCCAAAGAAAATGTTTCTAATGTGTACAATTATTGTTTACAATGACTCTACTTCAGGCTCTGTTCTAGGAGATGGGGACAGGAACATGAAAAGCACAGACGCTGCTCTTTAGTAGCTCCAGTACACAGGTGATTGTAGGATATGTTGCCCTGAAGCATTGACTCTGGCATGAGGGGGTCTGGATTTGAAAGCCAACTCCATCTTGTCACTCATTAACTGTGTCACCTTGGACAAGTTACTTAATCTCTCTAAATCTTAATTTCCTCCAGTGTGGATAATAATAATAATTCCCATGTTATAGATTTGTTTTGATAAATAAAGGACATAAGGTAAGTGAAGCACTTAACAGATTATCCAGGTAAGTACTCAGTTCCTTTTCTTGGCTGTGCTACCGATGGTGGGTCCTAAGATGGTCCTTGATAGGACTTTTTATTAGAATCCTCATTCTTACAAATGGGATAGGAAGAAGCTGGGGTTCATTGTGCTGCTCTGGATTTGGTATTAAGAAATTTCTCAAGTCAAATACTTCCTCCTTAATGCATTGGCTCAGTCTAGACAGCTGAGGGACCATGTGGAAGAGACAGAGGCTTCGGAATAAGACTGCCTTGTTTCAAACCTCAACTCACACGATTCTTATCCTATGACTTGGATATTTACTCCATCTCTTGAATTCTGTTTTCCCTTCCGAAACATGACTATAATAATTGTTTCCACCTCAAACTATGGTGAAGGTCAACTAAGGTAATCTAGGCAAGAATTGAGTACCAATGAACATGCCTGACATGTAGTCAGTCTTCTGTTAGGTCGGCAGCTCTTCTTATTGTTCTTGTTGTTTTTGATTAGCACTTCATTTTGTGCTTAGAAACGAGCTTGCATAGTTGGGCCTATAGTTTTATTTTTATTCTGAAGATTATTTTAATTTTTAATGACTGTATTTTTTTTTCTTATTTCAAGAGCAATATATATTCATCACTGGAAGAAATCACAGAAAACTGTTTTGGGCAAGGTGCAGTGGCTCATCATGCCTGTAATCCCAGCACTTTGGGAGGCTGAGATAGGAGCATTACTCAAGCCCAGGAGTTCTAGACCAGCCTAGGCAACAAAGGGCGACCTTGTCTCCACAAAAAAATTCTAAAATTAGCCAGGTATGGTGGTGCACCTGTAGTCCCAGCTAATTGGGAGGCTGAGGCAGGAGGACCACTTGAGTTTGAAGTTGCAGTGAGCTATGATGATGCCATTGAACTCTAGCTGGGGCAAGAAAGTGAGACCCTGTCACAAAAAAGAAAGGAAGGAAGGAAGGGAGGGAGGGAGGGAAGGAGGAAGGGGGGGAGAGAGAGAGAAAGAGAAAGAAAGAAAGAAAGAAAGAAAGAAAGAAAGAAAGAAAGAAAGAAAGAGAAACAAAGAGAAAGAAAGGAAGAAAGAAAATAAGCTCTGTTTTGTGTTTGCTAATCCTCCATCTCTGGGCAGAGTGGGAGTCACAGTGGGTGAGATGGTGCAGTGTGGCTAGACCCTCCTGCCTAGCATTGGATGATTAGTTGGCATGCAGTTTTGTAAAGAATGATCACCAGGAATCACTTAATTGTTATCCCACCGTTGGTGTCTCCAAAACAAGCATAACTGGGATAACTAAGTTTACATTTTCTCCTTTGAGAATATAAATATTAATATTTTTTAAGTTTTGGGTGAACATCAGAATCAGCGATGTAATAATGGAATCCTTGAGAATGGATCTATACTGTTTGCTATTGTCCTTATTTATTTCTCGCATGATTCCCCACTAAGCAACGAGCGATGCTGCCCATAGCCACAATTTATTAAGCAGCGGCACTTTCCATGTGTCATTGCATTTGTTCCAAATGGCAACCCTGTAAAGTAGGTATCAGTTTCCCCTTTTAGCCATGAAAAAACTAGCCCCCGATTAAAAAACTTTCCCAAGATCACATAGTTAGGATTCAAACCAAACTCAATATGCCAAAGGTTATTTAAACTACTATGCCCCAAAGTTAGAGTGGATTTAAACAAATAAAGAATTATAAAGCTTTCAACCATAATCTTTATTGAAGGAAAAACTTCATAAATATCTCCAGAAACACAAAAGAATAAAAACATAAAAATGCAACATTAAACTCTAGCTGAAGCAGACTTTTTCCAACCTCCCAGATTCATTCCAACATACACACCTAGTCCTGATTTTTAAAAATAAGAATACAGTCAGCTAGTAGGGTTCATAAAACTTTTGACATCTTTAAATGGTCAGGTAGAAGCAGCTTATAATAAACAAGCAGGCAAGAGCACCCAAGAATTGCATACAAAGAGCTTTGGAAACATCTGAATATAAATCATTTTGTAAAGGTAGGTTGCCCTTATCATTGATTGTATAATAAACACAACCTTAGACCTTCCTAGCATTGCAATAATAATGAAGGAAAACCCTTATGCTCAAAATGATTAAAGCATTTAACACACAAAATGAGCACTGGGGAGAAAGTCTTGTCTTCATTACAGTCAGTGTTATGCCACACAATGAACATAATCTCCCTTAGGTTTTACTAAACATCCAAGCTCTTTAATTTACATTATTTTATTCATCTGAATTCACCTTGGATCTACTAAAGAAAAAAAAGATCTCACAATAAATGAGAAGGTGTAGTTAACAAGACACCTTAATGAATCTTAATACAATCCATGTGGGGGTGAAATGAGCATCAACTTACCCTGAAGTCACATCAGTTGGTGGCCAAGTATTTTATGGGGTGAGAGCAAGTGTATTCATCATTGGAAGATAATAATTAAAATTACTGCCTGTATATGCCCTTCAGCTTAAGTTATGATACATGCAGTATCTCACAATTTTTGCTTCATATTCAAAGCATTTTGGAAAAAGGAAAATAATCAACCTATGAAGTAGATTATACTATTTGCCATGAAGCTTTGCGTGCAAACATTCAATGAACATAGATGCTGGCTGATGGGAAAATGAATATTTTTCTTGTTTTTAATCACATTATACCTTTGACGTACATATTTTGGCATCTACTTATTTAATATTTACGGTTTCAACACTCTCCAGTGATGCAATGGCCATGATACATAGACTTGTAACATTTTGCTGAAAATTATATTTTAAATTGGTTTCCTTTTAATAAAAATAAAGCATTAACATTTTAGCAAATGTAGCAAAAGGTAAAAAGTTAAAGTTTTTGCAGTTCTATTGTCGATGAAAGGAACGTGTTCACTAGTATTTTTATGTGTTGTCAAAGACAAAACTACAACAAATTTAGTTTTAAATCTAATTGGCTTTAATTTGCAATTCATGAATTAGAGCACCTTCCATTCTATAAAATAGTATCAGAGCTCCCACTGGGCAATGACTGAACAGTGGGTTTTGTAAGGTGGAAGCAAGGAAACAGAATAGGAAAAATAAATGGTTAATGTCAGCTTACTTCCAGTTGCTTTTCTTTCTTTCTTTCTTTCTTTCTTTCTTTCTTTCTTTCTTTCTTTCTTTCTTTCTTTCTTTCTTTCTTTCTTTCTTTTTTTGCAAGGGTAAAAGCAGAGGGGACTTCCTTATTACACTGACCCAGGTAGACTAGAGTCTCCTGTTTTCAGGAAAAACTGGTTTGTTTTAAAATCTATCTGCTTCCTTAAAGCGTCTGTTTGATTATGTGGCATTTAGCATGAGTGACTCCATGCTGGTTTAGTCTGGTCTGTTGGGGCCTATTGTAAGAGCTCAGTCCAAGACAATGGCCTCCCAAAAGTGTGTATATATAAAACAATAAAAAATTAAATTTTGCCAAACATATGCCTTTTTTTGTATTGTATATTTTTCATCTCCAAGGTCATGGACTATGTCTGCT
>CAUYRT010101509.1:0-14090 GCA_963574885.1 Lepilemur ruficaudatus | reverse complement strand
TCCCACCTGCCCAACACCAGATGAATGTTACTACTATATGTGCATATAAGTGTTGATCAGTTAGTACCAATCTGGAGGTGAGTACATGTGGTGCTTGTTTTTCCATTCTTGTGATACTTCACTTAATACAATGGGCTCCAGGTCTATCCAGGATAATACAAGAGGTGCTCGATCACCATTGTTTTTTGTGGCTCAGTAGAACTCCATGGTATACATATACCACAATTTATTAATCCACTCATGGATTGCTGGGTACGTCAGTACCCAAGTACTGGGTTGTTTCCACATCTTTGCAACTGTGAATTGTGCTGCTATAAACATTTGAGTGCAGATGTCTTTTTTATAGAACGTCTTTTTTTCCTTTGAGCAGATGCCCAGTAATGGGATTGCTGGATCACATGGTCATTCTACTTGCAGCTCTTTGAGGTATCTCCATATTATTTTCCAGAGAGGTTGTATTAGTTTGCAGCCCCGCCAGCAGTGTTTGAGTTTTCCTATCTCTCCACATCCACGCCAACATTTCTTGTTTTTGGACTTTTTGATAAAGACCATTCTCACTGGAGTTAGGTGATATCTCATTGTGGTTTTGATTTGCATTTCCCTGATGATTAAAGATGTTGAGCATTTTTTCATATGTTTTTTAGCCATTAGTCCATCTTCTTTTGAAAAGTTTCTGTTCATGTCCTTCACCCAATTCTTGACATGGTTGTTTTTCTTGATGATTTTCCTGAGTTCTATATAGATTCTAGTTATCAGCCCTTTATTGGATGTGTAACACATGAATATTTTCTCCTATTCTATAGGTGGTCTGTTGGCTCTTGTGATAGTTTTCTTGGCTGTGTAGGAGCTTTTTAATTTGATCAGGTCCCATTTATTTATTTTTGTTGGTGCTGTGATTGCCTTTGGGGTCTTCATCATAAATTCTTTGCTCAGGCCAATGTCTATAGGAGTTTTTCCAACATTTTCTTCTAGAATTCTTATAGTTTCATGCTGTAGGTTTAAGTCTGTTATCCATCATGAGTTGATTTTTGTGAATGATGAGAGGTGTGGACCTTGCCTGTTTCAGTCTTCTCCATGTGGCTATTTAATTTTCCCAGAACCATTTATGGAATAATCATTCTTTTCCCCAGTGTATGTTTTGGTCTGCTTTGCCAAGGATTAGATGTCTATAGGAGGATGGTTTTATATCTGGGTTCTCAATTCTGTTCCATTGGTCTATGTCTCTCTTCTTGTGCCAGTACGATGCTATTTAAGTTACTATAGCCTTGTAGTGTAGCTTGAAGTCTGGTAAATTGATGTCTCCCAATGTCTTCTTTTTGCTTAAAATTGCTTTTGCTATACAGAGTCTTCTCTGGTTCCATACAAAGCATAGAATTATGTTTTCTAGATCTGCAAAAAATGATTGTGGTATTTTAATAGGAATTGCATTGAATCTGTAGATCACTTTGGGTAGCATAGACATTTTAATGAGGTTGAATTTCTTTTGAGATTTATTATTTGATTCATGAGTTATATAGACATGTGCAGTTTAATTCCTGAATAATTTGAGGATTTTCTAGGTATCTTTGTGTTATTAATTTTTGTTTAACACTATTATAGACTGAAAATATACTTTTTATGATTCTATTATTTTAAATTTATTTCGTTGCCAAGAATATGGTCCATTTTGGTGTATGTTTTATGTGTTTTTCAGAAGAATGTGTATTCAGTTGTTGTTGGTTGAAGTGTTCTGTAAATGTAAATTAGGTCAAGTTGATAGATAATGAAGTTCAGGACATTTATATGCTTGAAGTTTTTTTTCTTTTATTTGGTCTACCAATTACTAGGAAAGAAATATCAAAGCTTCCCAATATAATTGTGAATTTATCCATTTTTCTCCAAAATATGTGAGGTACTGTTTCTTGTATTTTTCAGCTCTAGACACACCGTAAAGTGCTACATAATGACATTTTTGTCAGCATCAGAGTGTACATATGAAAATGGTCCTATGAAATTATTATAACTTATTTTTACTGTACATTTTCTATGTTTATATATGCAAATACTTACCATTGCAGTACAACTGCCTACAGTATTCAGTATAGGAACACACTTTGGAGGTTTGTAGTATAGATGTTTACTAGAATATATCATTTAGGTTGCTATGTAAGTACCCTCTATGGCAAAATCACCTAACAGTACATTTCTCAGAATGTATTCTCAATATATTTAGCAATGAATGACTGCATTTATATGCTATTTTAAAGTCTACGATAACAATTTTATATATTTTATGTAATTATTTGAAACTTTTACATTAAAAAATGAAGATCAAAATCACTGTACCGCTACTAAAATTAAAATTAAAATTTTGTTACTTCTTTAAGACTCAGTATCTTAAATTAAAACTGTTAGGATAATAATAGCACACTGAAAATGAGAATATTGGGTGCAGACAGCTAGGAGCTTGTGTGGCAGGAATGGCTAGGTCTTAGTGTACTTGTGATGAATCTAATCATTCTCATAGGTCATCAACTGCAGAAAGGTCACTTTGTGACAATATTGGAGTGAGTCATCATGCCTGAGCACACATTAAAAACAAAGTCACAGTGAAAACCATAACAATTACCAAAAAGTTTCTTCATGGTTAATGTAGGTTACTAGTGCTTCTTAACCAATTAGAACTTTGGTCCCCTTCTGTCATTCTAGCTTTCTCAACAAAGTTCCTTAAGACACCCAATCATAGAATTATCTCTACTTCTTGACAAATATTCTCCAAGAATAACACACAATTTTTTGATCCTTCCCCAAAATCACTTCACATAAGACCAAATCTTAAAATAATCTCTTCTTCACCCCTTATTGAGACACATCATGGTTTTCCCATAGGGAGCCATCTTCTTGCTGTTGCAAGCATCAAAAATCCTAAATTTTAAATACAATTTTGTTCCTGGTATAATTTGATAGTTGGCTATTAACAGAAACAACATAAAACTCTGTTAAGAATTAACGGGGGGTGTGCAAAAAACATATTTAGCACTGGGATGGCTATATGATAAATACTCATTCTTTCATATAACTCACTTTCCAATTGAAATAGTTGGGCTGAGTGAAGGTGCTATATTCTATTCATTTTTGTGTTTCTGTTGTAAAATAATGTGCTTGAAGGGTGATAGACATTACTTGAATATTTGTTGAAGGAATAGATCAAATACTAATATTTAAATACTAGTGATTTTAAAATTTAGCAATTATAAAAGGATGTAATTAAGACCTCATGTGTAATGTAGATGAAAGTAGATAATGAGTAAGATGGCAAAATAGTAGAACCATGGAATAAGGTAGGATTTAATTTTTAAAGTGACTGTGAAGAGTATTTAGATGTTCTTACTAATATCACTCCAAGTATACATAACTGAACATTTATTTTCCATTTCTCATTAAATGATATATTGAAAGAGTATTAGCTCTAGCATTATACTATAGGATCCTTGAAGAGTTATTTTCCATTCACCCTCCCACATAGCATTCGTATTCCAAATTAGGCTAATAGCCTCTTCCAAGATTCATGGCATATAAGTAGTGGTTGCTTTCCTTGAGGCCACTTATGACTTTATTCCCAGTGCAGGTTATAACACAAATTTCAGCTAACTCACATCTGGATTCAGCATCATTTTCTTAAGATTCCAGAGTAGCATTAAATTAGTTAGATTAAACAAATTTAGGCCTATGGGATACTATTTGGTACACTAGAGCAGACTTTCTCTATTAAACTAATGATGCACTAAGTGGCACACTGATGACCTGAAAGAATAAATGTGTCTCCTTGAGAACAGGACTTCTAACTAGGGAGAAACTTGGACATGAAGAAAAAAATGTTTCATTATTGCTCAACCATCAACTACATAATCAATAATCTGAGAATCCAGAAAGCCTCTTTATGTAGTAAGATATTAATATATTATTAAAATTCTTTTTAAACATTGATAAGGTACATCTTGTCAGCTAATTAAAGCACTGTTTCTACTAGATAAATACAGAAGAAAGAGCAAATTTCTAGTGGATTTCTGTCCATTGATTAGCTTACAGACTGATTTACTAGCATTATATTTAATTAAAGCCCTATTTGGTATTAATGGGAGGAAGTTCTGTTTATAAACATTAACTTCCTTTCCAATTCTTCTTTTCAGCTCAAAATCTCTTTGCATAAAAGGAATGTAAATTTCACTGGCTTGGAAAGGATATACTCATATATACATTTCAAATTTGTAGTTAAATTATGCACAGCTGTGAATAAATTACATATTCCTTGCTGAAGGTACAGTCTCGTTGTTGTTTTTTTTTTTTTTAATTTCTCAATTCAGACCTTAGGTATACTAACAGAGTCATAATAACAATACTAATTACTGAGTATCCCCCATGTGACTAAACTATTTATTTAAATTTTTATTGTGAAATAATTATAGACTAACAGGACTCTTGTTAGAAAGAGCACCGAGGCCTCTGTGCCCTTCACCTGGCTTCAACCAATGGTTACATATTACTGTAGTGAAATAGCAAAACCAGGAAATTGACATTTGTATATTACCAGACTACAGACTTTACTTAGTGTCATCCCTTTTTAAAACTTGCATTCATATGTCTGTTATATGCATGTATAAATAATTTTATTCACTTTATCCCATTTAAAGTGTTGTGGTTTTGATAGAAATTTAAAAGAAATTGTATTCATTTTATATTGCTGCATAACAAATTACCACAATCTGGCCTTAAAACAATAATGAAAATGTATTACTCACAATCTTTTTTGAGAAAAGAAACAAAGATTTAATTTGACATTAGAAACTAAGAAGAAACATTATGCTAAAATTGTATCTAAAAGAAATTAACATAGAAAAAATAAAGCAATGAGTGCTGTGGAAATTTAATAAAATGTGAACTTGCAGCATGGCATTAAGATAAGAACTAGGTAAGTTATATGGCAACTGTCTGTCTTTAATATACCAGAGGAAGAATATGCTTGACAAATGTGTTTGAGCTCTTCAAATGTAATAAGAACATAAAAATTAATAGCAAATAAAATTTTCTGTACATATCAGGAATGATTTTGGTAATGATACATAACAGATATTTAAAGCACAAAGTTTTTAGTCAAATAATTTTATTAATGTATAATTTTATAATATAGTAATTAATATTTAAATTTTATACAGAAGCAATTAGTGTGATTTTTTTTACGTCAAATGATCAAAAGGAGCATTCGGTTCCTCTAGATATTAGTTTTAGAAAGAAAACACATACAATATTCCAAAATTAAGGTGAGAAAGAACAAACAAATTAATAATGAGAGATACAGATTTGGTTTATGGGCAGAGAATAGATGGAGCTTTTGAATGTTGATGAAAAAAAAAAAAGATAAACCCTGGACCATGAGCCAAAAAGAAAACATTTTCATGAGAGAAATTAGGAGAAGAGATTCCTGAAGAATAACATGATTTACATATTAGGTCATTGAAGAATAATGGAAATAAGAACGTAGAAAACATTTGCCATTGTTTTGATAGAACTATGAACTAACCATTGAAATTTCTTTGGGAAAGGAATAGTCAGGTTTGGAAAAAAAACAACTATAAATAAAAAACAACTATATGAGGCTAGAAAGTGAATCAAAATTTTAGGATTTATGTTAGGAAAACTTATGAATAAAAGTAGCTATCAACTTGTAAAGTTAATAATGAAATGTTTCCTTTCCCTTTCTCCCCAATTGTCCATACTTGATGCTAACAAGGTGTTTTTGGTTGGAACTAATTAAAACTGTGTTTTCTAAAAGACTAAATATAAAATTTCAAGCTACTAGGCATGATAGAAGAAGAGTATCTTTTTAGAAGGGTCATGAAAATATCAATGTCTTACAAAAGAAGCCACATAATCAGGCATCACAAATCAAGTGAACAAGAGGTTAGACAAATTAGTGAAGTAAGAAGAAACCACGATTTCTAGAAAAGGATTATGAATTTCTTATTTTTTTTCTAGCTCCCTTAACCTTCACCATAAGTAAACTGGATTACTTCTTTTGCTGAATATTCTTTTACCTTTTATTAAAAATAAAAAAATAGATTTGATATTTAGTTGGAAACTGAAGTGCAGGGATAAAAAGTATTAAACAGTAAAAGTGAGGCATTTTCTCTTACTCTAGTAGAATTTTTCTCATTGCCTTTAAGGAAAACCACAAGATTTGTTTATATTGTGAGAATATAATTAATGAAATGTACATGTGACCACACCAAATTTGGCAGGATGATTGAGAACAGGAGTGTGTTAATTATAGCAGAAGTGGGCCTCCCAGAAGGAAACTGTAATCCATCTAAATGTCCACGAAACAGATACACTCTTTTTAACCGTAGCTGCTGCAGTCACTGGTGGTTTTGATAGAAATTTGAAAGAAATTGTATTCATTTTATATTGCTACATAACAAATTACCACAATCTGGCCTTAAAAAAATAATGAAAATGTATTATCTCACAATTTCCATGAGTTAGAATCTAAGTGTGGATTACCTGAGTTACCTGCTCAATGTCTCATCAACCTGAAGTCAAGGTGGTAACTGGGGTGCAATCTCATCTGAGTGTTTGGGCCCTCTTCCAATCTCTCTGGTTGTTGGCAGAATCTATTTCCTTGTGGTTGTATAACTAAAGTCCTGCTTTTCTTTCTAGCTGTCAACTGGGAGCCCCTGTCAGCTCATAGAGCCACCCTGACATGTACCCCACTTCTCTCAGAATGTGTAAGTTTGCTTTGTCTCAATGCGTGCAGAAAAGCACCTCTCAAGCGTTGCCTTCTTCTAAAGAGCTCACGTTTGCCTTCTGGTAAAAGTCAGGCCTAACTGGGTCAGGCTCACCCAGAATTATCTCCCTTTAATTAACTCAAAGACAATTAATTAGTGATACTCCATCATATTCACCGGCCCTACCCACACTGAATGGGAAGTCATTATACGGGACATGTATACCACAGAGTGGGAATCTTGGCGGGCATCTTAGAATTCTGCCTATCCTAACAACAGATGAAAATAAGTTAGGGCAATAGAATAATAAAGAAATGGAAGAAGTGATACCATAAAACTGAATCAGAAGATCTCTCTTTTCCACATGAAACCAAAGTGGTATGAGAAACCAAAATGAAATGACTATAAATGATGTAAAGCCATTTAATGGCATATTATGCAGCTATTAAAAACATGTTTTCAGGCAATATATAATGACATGTAAAATGCATGAGGTACAATACCAAGTAAAAATAAGAAATTACACATAATAGGATCTACTGTAAAATATTGGCAGTGGTTATAGCTGGGGAATCATTATCATTTTGTGCTTTTATGGTGATCCATGGTTTTCAAGATAATGTATGTTATTTTTATAACCAGCAAAAAAATAAACATAAAAGTAAAGCCCATTTACTTTAACAGCAACAGTCAATTTTAAGGAGACATATTACACAAAGCATTAGCAGTTTGGGCAGTAAACTTCTTCAGTAAATTATTATAAAATAAAAGTATAAAAATTGACATTGTAGTAAGCATATTGAGGAGTTATTAGAGCTCTTCAAAGAGTTCGGAAATTTTAGTTTTGAAAACTGCTGCAACATAGCAAAGCAAATAACTGTAGCATTAGAAATAGAAATTAAATTTAAAAATCGTTACAGTCAATGGACAAGAACACCATTTTCTTATGAAATTTTGGATAAACCAACTTCTACTGGGGAAGGCAATTTTAAAATTATTTTTTCTTATAATCAAAGATACAGTGATACAATTCAGAAGCAGAATTTCTGAATTATGTACAAAGCACGAATTCAATTTTGGTTTCTCATATGACTGCCATAAGTTACAGACATATCTTAGGAAACATTAAAATGTCATCGTATAAATTTACATTTAAAATCAAAGTCAAGATCATCCGGACAGAATATCAACAAGAACAACAACAACAAAAACAGAACTGCACACTAGACCAAATAGGCCTGATATTTACAGAGCATTTTACCCAACTGCGGCAGAATACACATCCTTTTTATCAGCACATGGAATATTCTCCAGAGTAGACTATATCTTAGGACGCAAAACAAATCTCGACAAATACCAAAAAGTAGAAATCAAATCAAGTATCTTTTCTGACCACAATAGAATAAAAGTAGAAATAGTAGAAATTAACAAGAGATACCTCAAAAACAACAAAATCACTTGGAAATAAAAAAATATATATATACCTCAATGAACAATGAGTCAATGAAGAAATTAAAAAGGAATTAAAATTTTTTTGAAACAAATGAAAATAAAAACACAACATACCAAAAATCTATGGGATACATAAGAAACAGTACTGAGAGGGAAGTTTATAGCAATAAATGCCTACATCCAAAAAGTAGAAAGACTTCAAATAAACAACTTAAGGATGCCTCTCAGGGAGCTGGAAAAGCAAGAACAAACCAAACCCAAAGGCAGGAGAAGAAAAGAAATAATTAGCTTGGCATGGTGGTGTGTGCCTGTAGTCCCAAATACTCAGGAGTCTGAGGCAGTAGGATTGATCAAGCCCAGGAGTTTGAAGTTGCAGTGAGCTATGATGATGCCATTTGCACACTACCTAGAGCAAGAGAGTGAAACTCTGTCTCAAATAATAATAACAACAATAATAATAAATATCAAAGCAAAAATAAGTGAAATTGAGACTAAAAACCAATGGAGGTCAATAAAACATAAAGTTGATGTATTTAAAAGATAAAAAATCAACAAACCATTAGCTAGATTAACAAAGAAAAAGAGAGAGAAGACTCATGGTAATAATATTCATCGGGCCTCAGGCAGGTGGGAGGTGGGTGGAGGGGATGGGTAAATTCATAACTAATGGGTGTAGAGTGCACTGTCTGGGGGATGCGCATGCTTGTAGCTCTTGCTTGGGCAATGCAAAGGCAATATATGCAACCAAAATGTTTGAACCCCATCAATTCTGAAATTTAAAAAAAGAAAATAAATAAATAAAAGTTAAAAAAAAAAGAGAGAGAAGACGTAAGTAAAGAAAATCAGAAATGGAAAAGGAGGTATAGCAACTAAGACCACAGAAATACAAAGAAAACCACGAGGGACTATTATTAACAATTATGAAAGCCAAAGTTGCCTGTAAACAAAAGACATGACATTGCATTTAGAAAAACTTAAAGATTTCGTGAAAAAACTCTTAGAACTGATAAATAGATTCAGTAACTTTGCAGGATACAAATCAATATACAAAAATAAGTAGGATTTATATATACCAACAGTGAACAATCTGAAAAAAATCAAGAAAGCAATCTCATTTATGATAGCTCCAAAAAAATATAAAATATCTACTAGTCAATTTAACCAAAGAAGTGAAAGATCTATACAAGGAAAACTATAAAACACCAATTAAAGAAATTAAAGAAAATACACAAAAAAGGGAAAGATATCTCATGCTCATGGATTGGAAGAATTAATATTATTGAAATGACAATACTACCCAAAGCAATTTACAGATGAATGCAATTCCTAGCAAAATACCAATGCATTCTTTGCATAGGTAGTAAAAACAATATTAAAGTTCATATATCAAATAGCCAATACAGCCTTGAGCTGAAAGAACAAATTTGGTGCCATCACACTACCTGACTTCAAGATATGTTACAAAGCTATAATAACCAAAACAGCATGACATAAACACAAACACATAGACCAATGTAAGAGAATAGAGAATCCAGGTATAAATCCATGCACTTATGCCTAACTCATTTTGGAAAGGTGCCAAGAACATACAATGGGAAAAGTACAGTTCCTTAATCAATGGTACTGGGAAAACTTGATGATCATGTGCAGAACGATGAAACTAGACCCTAGTCTCTCACCATATACAAAAGTCAAATCAAAATGGAATAAAGACTTAAATTGTTAAACCTGAAACTTTAAAACTTGAAGAAAACATTGGTGAAATTCTCCAGAACATTGCTCTGGGCAAAAATTATTTGTGTAAGATCTCAAAAGGACTGGCAACAAAAGCAAAAATAGACAAATGGAATTACATCAAGGTATAATGATTCTGCACAGCAAAAGAAACAATCCACAAAGTGAAGAAACAATCTACAGAAAAGGAGAAAATATTTTCAAACTATCCATCTGACAAGGGATTAATAACCAGAGTATGTAAGGAGCTGAAACAACAGCAAAAAACAAATAATCTGATTAAAAATTGGGCATAAGATTTGAATGAACATTTCTCAAAAGAAGACATGCAAATGGCCAACAGATGTATAGAGAAATACTCAACATCACTAATCATTAGAGAAATGCAAATTAAAGCCACAGTGAGATATCATCTCCTACCAGTTAAAATGGCTGGTATCAAAAAGACAGAATAACAGATGGTGTCAAGCATATGGAGAAAGGGGAACCCTTATATTCTGTTTGTAGGAATGCAAATTAATACAGCCTCTTTGGAAAAGAGTATGAAGCTTCCTCAAGAAACTAAAAATAGATCTACTCTATGATCTAGCAATTCTACTACTAAGTATCTATTCAAAAGAGGAAATCAATATGTCAAAGAGATATTTGCATTCCCATGTTTATTGTACTGCTAGCCACAATAGTCAAGATATGGAATCAACATGAGTGCCATCAATGCATGAATGGATAAGGAAAATGTATATATACACAATTAAATATTATTCATCCATATAAATAATGCAATCCTGTCATTTGCAGCAACATTGATGGAACCAGAAGCCACTATGTTAAGTGAAATAAGCCAAACACAGAAAGACAAATAGCACATGTAGGCACTAAAAACGTGGATCTCATGAAAACAGAGAGCGTATTGGTGGTTACAAGAGGCTGGGAAGGGTGAGGATGCCAAAGAGAGGTTAATTAATGAGAATAAATATACAGTTTGATAGAGGAAATAAGACCTAATGTCTGATAGATGGCTAAGGTGACTATAGTTTACAATAATCTATTGTATATTTTAAAATAGCTAGAAGGGAATAATTTAAATGTTCACAACATAAGGGAAAGAAAGATATTTAAGGTGATGGATATCCTAATTACCCTGATTTGATCTTTACATAAAATTATCACAGGTATCCTGAAAATATGTACATCTTTTGTGTTTCAATAGAAAATAAATTTTTAAAATTTTAAAAAAATTAAATTCAAGTTTACACTAAGCAGATCTGTATGAAGTGTTAAATATTTTTAGAAAAATTATTGCATAAGAATTATCAGCTCTAGATGATGTACTAAAGTTGTATTTGTAAGTAATTTATCAGAAATTTTTTTCAAATTGTCACAGCCTGTAAAATCCTCTTAACAGCTCTAGTAAAAGTTACATCAATGCAAAAATTCTTCTAAAAATAAAAAATTATAAAAATCGTTTGCAGTATTGTATTTGCCAAAAATGACTGATGATGATTTCAATTATGTTGCTTGGATATAAAGTTGTTAAAAATATATATTTTGATAACTAAGTGAATATGCAGAAAAGTGAATCAGAAAAATCTTATGATCAGTTAAGATATCAACTTATGACCAATCAAGACAACCTGCTGTGACTCATCATAAATATTATTAATATATGTATACAATCTATTTCTGTATACAAATACATAGGACTCTTAAATAAGATTTTCAGGCTCTGCTTACATATAGTTGTTCATTTCACCTATAGAAATGATTCCTCTAGATCATGTCATGATAAATTAAACATAAGGGTATTGGTATTTGAGCTATATTTTTTCTTCACTGTGAAAGAATGAGTTGGTGCTAATATCTCCAACATGACAACTCAATGGTTATTGTAGTTTTCTTAATTTTCTCAATTTTCTACATCCCCCTACCCCATCCCTCTTTCTACCTCAGGTCACTGCAGAAGGCTAAATTTGCACTAGGAAATTGATTAAGCATGTACATATCTTGAGGAAAGTAGAAGTCAAATCTGTCACTATCAGAGAAGAAAATGACACATATGAAAATGGAGAAAACCAGAATAAATATTGAGGTGTTATATTGCTTGATTCCTGCATTCACACAGGGCGTCTGCATACCCTGTATTCACACTGTCCTCATCTCGCAGTGGCTATGACCCTACCATAAATAGAACCCCTCTTCATGTACACCCTCTTCATCTTGTTTTGGCTTCACCACCCTATACTAAGTTGCTTCCTCAACAAAATGCCTTCCCTACCCCAAGAGGGCTCTGATGCTTGGTGTTGGACTGCTGAAATCCCTGGCATACATAGTCCCCTTGCTCTATTTGGTCTCCAATATCCCACAATGGGCTCTGCCTTTCTCCTCATCCCTCTGCCATGTAGCCCAGGATGGTTTAAGAACTTCTTTGCAACAATTAATTTATAGTGACATCAATTGGTAAAGATTTGTGCTTTTTGTCCCAGCAATGTTTAGCTTTATAAGTAAAGTCAAAGAAAAGGTGTATATTTAGGTATTATCTACCACTTAACAACTTGTATTTTTCCATGTAGGTGCAATAATTCAAGAAACTAGAAGCAAAGTGAAAGAAAAAAGAAAACATTTGCAATTCATACAGAACTATGCACTTAACCTACAAAAGGGCACCCCCCAAAAAACGGGGGAATCTTGATGATGGCTCTCAGTTCATGAATGAGCTAGAAGAATCACAAATTGTGGTTGGAATGGGGGTGATTTAAATCACTACTTTGGAAAGAGGTGCAGCTGCTGTTGGTGATGATAAAATCCAGAATATGAGCAAATAAATGTGTTCTCACCATAATGGAGAGCAGGTATTATTAGTGGTAAAATTGTCAGAAAAGCAGGTATATATATATATATATATATACATTTTCAAAGGCAATGTTAGAGAAACATTCAAAAAGTTGTATCAGTAGTCTGTAACAAAGATGTATTTGTGTTGACTTTGAACTCTGAACTCAAGTTATTAAAGCCATAGAGAGATATTAAACTGTCATTTGAGGTAAATATTTGATTTTGTCTCAATTTCTGAAATACTTGCCTATACCAAAAAAGTTATAAAACATGGCTTGTATGTTAATTAATCATATAGTCCCCAAACACAATTAAAGTACACACAAAGGACTTAAAATAGACTACAATAATCAACATGTAGTATGTAATGGTTGGATAGTTGGTTGATTATTCTTCTGAATATAATTTAAATATAATAAAAATGAGAAACATAAAAACTAATTCTAGGATAATGTGTTTGAAATTATAGCTGTTAATGGTTGAGTCCACACTACTAATAAATAATATCATGCTGTTTAATTACTTGGAGAAGCTCTAGCTATTTAAAATAGATACATCATGACATTAATAATTACAACAGAACACATATATTTGAAGATAACTTAATTTAGTCATTTATTTAGAAAATGAAAATAAATAATATATGTATACTTAATATTAATATGTAGCAAATATAGATGTAACTGTAGTTATAAACAAAGATATACTTGTAGATATAGATATTTAGTGGACTTTAGGAGTGGATAAATTCTAGACATGCCTAGTAAAGGTCTAAATCATTCCTAGATAGGATTTATTTCAAATACAGTTTTAGATATTATGGAAATATATTGACAAAGATCATACACATTGCATTTCAAAGAAAGGAAAAAATACGAAGAGATAAATTTTGCCCTTTTTAAAAACACATAAATGAAATAATTTAATATAGTGGTCTTACAAGTATTTTCTTGCCTTTTTCCTTAAATATTTAATACTTTGATGCTATTATAAATGGTCTTTTTTTTTTTTTTTTTTTTTGAGACGAGTCTCACTCTGTTGCCTGGGTTGTAGAATGCCGTGGCATCAGCCTAGCTCACAGCAACCTCAAACTCCTGGGCTCAAGCGATCCTTCTGCCTCAGCCTCCCAAGTAGCTGGGACTACAGGCATGCGCCACCATGTCCGGCTAATTTTTTACATATATTTTTAGTTGGCCAATTAATTTCTTTCTATTTATAGTAGAGACGGGGTCTCACTCTTGCTCAGGCTGGTCTCGAACTCCTGACCTTGAGCTATCCACCCGCCTCGGCCTCCCAGAGTGCTAGGATTAC
>CAUYRT010101507.1:0-26595 GCA_963574885.1 Lepilemur ruficaudatus | reverse complement strand
GCCGCTGCTCAGAGGAAGGCGAGACCCGGAGACGCTTCCTTCCACAGAGCCGCAGCCGAGTCCGCACACAGCGCAACGGTCCCGGCCACGCTCTGACCTGCTGGACACTAGTGTGGCTCACGGGAACAAAGAGCGCGCGCTGACCTGCAGTGACACAGAGGCCGTGTGTGGCGAGGCTCAGAGGCAGCCACAATAGGCAGGTTCAGAGAGTGGAAGGAAACATGAAGGATAAACATGAAGATACGGAGCATCAGCAGATAAATGGAAACTTAAAAGTATGAATTGTGTTCTCTGTTGTAGCGTATCTAGAGTGAATAACTCACTGGATAGGCCTAACTTGAAAACAGATTAGTATGGCCGGGCGCGGTGGCTCACGCCTGTAATCCTAGCATTCTGGGAGGCCGAGGCGGGAGGATCACTTGAGCTCAGGAGTTCGAGACCAGCCTGAGCAAGAGCGAGACCCCATCTCTACTAAAAATAGAAAGAAATTAATTGGCCAACTAAAAATAGATAGAAAAAATTAGCCGGGCATGGTGGCGCATGCCTGTAGTCCCAGCTACTCGGGAGGCTGAGGCAGGAGGATCGCTTGAGCCCAGGAGTCTGAGGTTGCTGTGAGCTAGGCTGACGCCATGGCACTCTAACCTGGGCAACACAGTGAGACTCTGTCTCAAAAAAAAAAAAAAGAAAACAGATTAGAATTCGCCAACGTGAACAGAGGGGAAAAGACTGAGGAAAGTCGAGACTTGGGACCGCGCCAGATGTTGCGACCCACGCGTGGTCGGTGTCCCTGAGGAAGGAGAAACGGTGAGAACGGGACAGAGAAATACCGAGGAAACAATGAACAAAAGTCTCCCTGATCTGACGGGTCTGTATCCGCAGGCTCAGCAGGACAAACACACGGAAAACTGCGCAGAGACACAGCACGGACAAACTGCTGAGACTGAAGGAAAAGAGAAATCTTAAAATCAGAGAACACCCCTTTGCACGCGGGAGCAGCGTCAGCCCCGACGGCCGACTTTCGCTCAGAAACCGCGGCGGCGGGAATGAAACGCAGCGACGTCTCTAAGAGCCGAAAGGAGAAAAAACGCCTGTCCAGAATTATAACCAGAAAAAACACACTCCAAACACGAAACTGAAATCAAGACACTTCCAGACAGACGCGTGCCGAGGGCCCTTCCGCCCCGGTCCACCGCCGGCGCGCTCCGGGCTGCGGTCGGTGACGGGGGACCTGTCTCCACGGGAAGGAAACGAGCGAAACGCGGCACGTGGCGGGGGGCGGGGGGACAGGTGAGAAAGACGGCGCCCTACCCCCCACCACTTCCTTGAGAGACAACCGTCTGCTTAGAGCAGGAGCGTCGCATGCCAGACGGCATCTTTGTGAGGCACGCGGCAGCGAGCACGGCCACACGGCAGGACGTGCGGGCGGGGAGGAATGCAGCGACGGTGCGGAGGGCTGTTCTGCTGCCGACACGGGGAATGCAGGACAAGAAGGGGGGGGGGCAGGGGAGCTGGGGGAGGGACCTGGAGTGGGCGGTAATGGTCCACGGCGCGTGCCACTGGCCCAGGACAAAGACCAGGAGGAACGGCCAGAGGCCAACAGAGGAGCGCGTGGTCTGAACAATGTGTCCCCTGCAAAATTCGGGTGCTGAAACTCCATGGCCATTGGACGGTATTGCAGGGGGTGCCTTCACAAGGTGGGGGGCACAGGGTGGGGGGCACGGGATGGGGGAGATGGGCTGGGGGGATGGGCTGGGGGGACACGGGGTGGGGGTCAGGAGGTGGGGGACATGGGATGGGGGCACAAGGCCCCTCCCTGGTAAGTGGGATGGGGCCCTTCTGAGACGGCGTCACCCCGTGTTCAGCTGTGGCTCCCGCCACCCCTCCCGGCCAATGACCACACCTGGAGCCCCCAGACAGAATGAGGAGGCAGCCAGCCGGGGACGCAGCAGTAAACCACGTAGTGACTTGGGACTGGAAAGAAGCTCAATGACCCACAAGAGGCGAGTTCCCTCCCGCCTCAGGCTTAACTGAAGGGCTGAACGGCAGAGCCGGCAACATCCCGCCCAGGGAAAGCCACCCTCTGAGAGGGCTGGGTCCTCTGTCGGGGCGATGCCTGGCTCGTGACCACCAACCCGGAGAATCGGGCCACAGGAACAGCAGACGGCACCATTAGCAGGACGTAAACCCACAAGTCACTCACGCAGCCTCTGTTTGCAAAGCAGGAGTACGTCCTGGAGACGGGACGGGTGGGTCCCTGGGAGCGGAGATGACCTTGTGGAACACGAGGTTTGCTCTTCTGATTATGGGTGTGGGGGCGGTAGCTCTGGGGTGGAGACACCCCTCGCGTCACAATTTTCCATAATCCTCTCTGAAAACCCACTGGGGGCGGGGGTGAAGCCACAACACAGCCACGTCACGAGCTGCACCCTGTCACTTCTCCTGCTAGCGCATGTGCTCCGTGTGGGAAGTCACGACTCCCGTTGTGCTGAATCGCTCCCTCTCTTACTGTTTCGGCCCATGGGGTCGTCTGTTTACCTTGTTTACTGGGCTCTCGCAGGCTGGGGAAACCCACCCCCACTTCCTCCCCTCCTCCTGACTCCCCTACACGTCCTCGCCTTCCCCGCCCCCCGCACCTGCCCAAGTCCAGCTGTCCCGGGGCTGCCGGCTGCAGCCGTGCAGGGCAGGCGTCCAGCACCCCAAGGAAGGAGCCTAGTCGTGGCAAAGGAGCTGGAAGAACAGGCTGTTACCCAGAGATCGAGGAGGGGAAACCTTGTTATCATCTTCACTCTGAAGGCGGCTCCGGTGTGAACTGCACGGCAGCAGTGCGGAGGCAAAAATCCTGAGCATCCCAGATTCTGGCTGAGGCAGTGGAGACACGAGCCCCTGGGACTCTCTGAAGTGTCCAACAGAGCTGAGAAGGGCCCCTGACTATGTGTGGACCAGCACCGGTCCTGGTCCCCAGGCTGCACACACAGAAAGGCCTCTGAGAGCCGCGGTGCAGATGCCCAACCAGCCCACGCTGGTCCGAGGGTACCCGCTGCAGACAGACCCAGCCACAGCGGGGCCTTGACAGCAGAACCAGCATGGAACCGCCGGACAGAGCCAGAGAGCGACAGGCAGAGAGAGGTCTATCATGGGAACCGGCTCATGCGCTTATGGGGGCTGGGAAGGCCACAACCTGCCCTCTGCCAGCTGGGGACCCCAGGGAGTCAGGGGTGTCCCTCGTCTGAAGGCCTGAGACCTGGGGGCAAACGCCCAGCTCCAGAGAGAGAGATTCGCACGGCCTCTCCTGTGCTCAGTCCCGATTCAAACCTCATCTTTCCTAGAAACGCCCTCACGGACGCACCCAGAAACAATGTTTCACCAGCTATCTGGGTATCCTTCATCCATTTAAGCAGACACATAAAATTCACCATCACAACTACTCAACAAAATACTATAAAATAAACACAACAGAGTAATTTTTAGAATACACCACATCCCAGAAATACAAGGTTTAATATTGGAAAATTCAAAGACGCTGTTTGAACACACTGTTTAATAGTGTGTTAGAAGACAGATGCAGGCAGGGTGGATGGGGTGACGTCTCCCAGAGCCCCACAGCGCAACCCGGGGCACCATGGCTGGAAGGAGTGTCAGCGGCTCAACACGGAGAAGACCCTCTCGAGGGCCCACGAGCCAGGAGGAGCCGGAAGCACCCCGGCCCTCTGGAGGGCAGGGCGAGGCCACAGGGCACCCACAGGCTGCGCCGGGCCCTGCCCTCCTGCCCATGTCCACCCCGGGCAGCAGGAGTCCTTGGAGCGTCAGGATGCGACCTGTGCTTTAACACGGAAGTGGTCTGGGTGACTCTTCGCGACCCTGCAGTGATGGACAGCCCCTCTTGTGGACCCCTCGGCCCTGGGCACAGAGACCATGGAAAGGACACGAGCCACAATGCTGGGGACACGAAGGCCAGGGCAGCAGAGCTCATCCCGGGAGCTGCTCCAAGTTCTCTGTACAGCTGGGACAGCCGTCCTGCGCATGCGCAGGTGTGTGTGCATTGCGTGTCTGAGCCTGTGTGCGAGGGTGTGCGCACATGTGGGCCTGTGTGCAGGCATGAGTGTGAATGTCAGGATGTTCGACTGTGCACATCTGCACGTGTGGGCGAGAGTGTGCGTGCACGCACAGGTGAGGGGGCCTGGCCAGTCCCGCCAGGCGAGGGTGGTGCAGGGGTGCCCCTGGGTGGCTCCCAGTCCCTCCTGGCCCTCCCTCCAGTGCATGGCGTCCGGTGGAAGCAGGCCTGGGGTCCAAGAGGAGCAGTCCCCAGGTTACACTCCAGCGGTACAACAGGGTTTGGGGCCCAGCCGCTGGGGCGGGAGCTGTCTGGGCCCTGGGGGCTGCGGTCAGCACCTGCCTCTGCCCACTGGAGGCCAACAGCCCACCAGCACTCAGGCGACAGCCAGAGAGGTCTGCAGACACTGCCCAGTGTCCCTGGGGGCCACACAGCCCTGGTTGAGCACCCCTGTGACAATACAGGAGTGGGACGGACTGGGGACCATGCCACACTGGATATAGTTTTGGCCAGTTTCCTGCCAGAAGTCACCAGAAAGGGACAAGCACTGGTGAGCTGATTCTAGGATCTCCGGCTGGAGGCCCATGGCCTGGGTCTCCATCTGCAGAGCTGCCGCAGTCGGTCAGGGCCTCCACGGCCAGGCTCACTCCAGGCAGCTTCCTAGAGCCTCACGGGAGTCCCCCAGGAACAGACTGTCCTGAACCCACCCAGCGAGGAGGTCACACAGCAGGCGGGGGCAGGATGGGAGGGCCATCTAACCACTGCAGAGGCAGGGCCAGTAACCACCACCCCACCCTGCCCTCCATCCAGGAACGCGGCATCTCTGCCTGGCCACAGGGTCTCTGCGGGCAGGCCCAGGGCTGGACAGCTGAGGGCATGTGTCTGTCTTGCCCAAGTCCCAGCTGGTCTTGGGGCCAGGTCTGCAACCGCCCCTGTGGTGGGAGAGGAGCGCTCTGCACAGCCGGCTGCCAGCGGCGCTGCCAGGGTGAGCGACCCCTCCCGGGGTGAGTTGCAGAGCAGCCCGGCCGGTGAGGAGAGACAGATGGAGACAGAAGGAGACAGAGCTGCTAGCAGCAGACTGAATGCTGTCCTGGGACTGTCCCAAAGACAACCCCTATGGGCGCACACATAAGCACACGCACATGTGCACACATGTGCACATGCTCACGAATGCACACACTCTCACGTGCTCAGTGACGTGGGGCCTGGAGGTCTGGGGAGGGGCTGGCCCACCGTGGGAAGTTTGGTTCGTGCTGCAGGCCTGTCCCCTGCTTACTGGCTCTGTCAGGCGGGAACTGGTCCAGGAGGGAGAAACCCGTGGATCCCCGACCGTTCTGCCGTGAGCTGCGACTGTTTCATGTGGTTCCAACCGTGTGGTGTATTATCCAGGATTTCAGAGACCCATTAGCAAGACAATCCTCCACGTCTCGTTCCCACCTGAACCGGTTCCAGCATCAGTCCTCTGCCAGCAAGTCCAGTGTGCACACGCACGCCCAACTCAAGAACTGGTCTCTGCTGTTCCCTCCTGCCCTCCGCTGGCCCGAGCAGACAGGAGTCCTGGGGACGGAGCCGGGGCCATGGTCCTCTGTCCGTGTGCTCCACGACCAGCCTGGATGAGCCGTGGACATCCGAGGGCCAGGCACCGGCCACAGGCCCCCCAGGCCACGTGGAACTCCTGCCCTGGTCAGAAAGCTCTTCAGGTGCAGATGGGAACGATGGTGGCCCCCAGCAGGGTCCCCGCAAAGGCGGGGGAAAGGTGAGCTGGGCACCCAGGCCGCCCTGTGGGAGACGCCCTGGCAGGGAAGCCACCCCAGGCAGGACGCACTGGGGCCTCCTCGGTAACTGCTGCCGAAAAAGCTCGGGGCCCCAGCGGCCGTGCCCGGGAGGTGGCTTGTGTCACCCTCCTGGGGGACGATGCTGCTGGCCGTGATACTCCCCGACTCCCCTTCCCCCCAGCACACACAAGGGCAAGCAAGACGGCTGAGGACAACTTCCTGGCCACGGCTCGGTGCACACACTGGGCTGGGCGGGGCCTGCCCCAAGGGAGGTGGTGGGCGAGGCAGCCGGCGCAGGGGAGGCTGTCGTCCCCTCCTCAGCTGCCCAGTGTCCTAGGTGCTTTGCACACACCGTCTCTGTGGGGCTGGAGGATTACTGTCATCACGCCCGTTTCACAGACTGACAAAGGCCCAGAGCGGTGACCTGGCTTGCCCGGGTCACCCCGTTGCTAGAGTCTGAGCCAGGCCACGCCCCAGCAGGCTGGTCACCACCTCCCCCACAACCCAAAGCCCAGGGCAGGACCCTGGCAGGTCCCATTCTTCCCTCCCCACTGCCGGAAGCCCACTCTGCCCACTCCCCCCGGGCAAGCCCTGGACATCAGCCCTGGCAGTGCCACACACAGCTTCCGTGTCTGTGGCCACCATACGATGGGGCCCAGCCCTGTCCTCACGTCAGCACATGCAGGACGCCGCTGTGGAGTGTGAAGCAGTGACAGGGCCCTGCAAGGTGTCCCGACGACAGGACGGATCTGCACAAATCGGCCCTTCCACCAGTTATCCCAGCTCCACGGCAAAGTGCAAATTTCACTCAGAAGGAAGGCAGTGGCCAAAGTAAGCTACCGCACGTTCGCGTTCTGCCGATGACAACTCGGAGCCACCACGCTGCCACCTCAAGGCCAGCGGCTCCTCTGAACTCAAAGGCAGCCCCTGACCCCACGGAGCCCCACGGGGGCGAGACCACCCTGTGCTGTTCAGAGGAGTGGGCAGTCTGAGGGGCGCCCACCCACACTCCTGGTTGCTGCACAGGGAAGACAACCGGGACCCCGGGGCAGAAAGGAGCGTGGCCAGGGCACGCGGAGCAGCCCCTCTCCCAGGCAGGGGGACTCCCAGGCAGGGGTGGGGCTGGTCCCTGGGGCCACCTGGCCCACTGCAGTCCAACAGCAGCGGGTGGGCCGACCAGCCTCATGGTGGCTGCTGCCCTGGAGGACCAGATGAGGTGGGAGGAGGTCGTGAGGTCACTGTCACAAGGACCAGCAGCTGAAGCTGGGAAGGTGGAGCAGCCAAAGCTGCTGGCAGGGAGCTGGGCGGGCAGGCGGTGGGAGTGGTGCAGAGCGGGCTCGTGCCACCAAAGGGAGGTGCTCCCGGCAACCAATGCCAAGCCCACAACAGCGGTCTCTGGCGTGGGGTCTTCGAGATTCAGTGCTGCACTCAGGGCCTCACTTCAAGTGATGTCACCTCCCTGGCCTCAACTCCGCACTCCCAGGAGGGGACGTGGGCTGTCTGGATGAGTGGGTTTGTGCGACGCCCCCGGAGGAGCAAACGCCTGTCTGTACCTTCAGCCGGGAGTATCTGGCTCAGAGCTCCTGCCCTGGAGGCTGCCCCTGGTCCAGAGGGTATAGCAGCCGGGCAGGGAGCAGCGCATGGGCAGCAGACAGTGGTCAAGGACCTTGGGATCTGGCTGTCCCAGCAGAGCCCCCCATCCCAGGAGCAGACGGGCAAGCAGGAAAACCGAGGATGTCTGTCCACACGGCAAACCGCAGAAAACCAGTGCCAACAGATAAAAACCCCGAAGCAGAATGGAGCAAACAAAATGTTTAAAGTAAATCTAATTAAAACCCCCAGATGGGGAGAATTCAGGGTGTCTGTGCAGCGCAGTCCACACGGCAGGCCTGGGACGGCCATCCTGAGGCTGGGGGCGGGCACCTAGACACTTGGATTTGGGGAGTCCCTGCCACCCTGCCTCACGGGGCCGTTTGTACAAACCACACAGTCTATGCTGAGCATCCGCTCCCCCCACTCCGGGAGTCCGGAATCTCGGCACATCCAGGCAGAAGGCACCCACGTGACCACCCCCATGGCCAACACTGAGCGCCAAGTCTCTGCCCAGCTCCCTGGCGGACACCATCTCAGGCACCATCACAGCTGCTTGCCAGGGGGATGAGCGCGTCCTGTGAACCAGCCCCCTCCCCCAGCACTCTGTAAACCTGCCCCTGGTCCCCCCCCCTTCCTGGACTCAGCCCCGCGCACTGGTTCCCTCTGGTGATCTTGCTGTGTCCTCTTGCTGCGGAAAATCACAGTCATGGGCACCGTGACCTTTCGCCTCCTGTGGGGAGTCCTAGAGAATCACTGGCCCTGGGTGGTCTTGGGGACCCCCAAAGTGACATCATGCTAGAGTTCTAAGACAGTAAAAAGCATGGTTACGGAAAACACCGGGCACAAGCAGGATGAACACGGGGACGGTGCTGAGGTACTGACCCGAACGCGGTGCCAGGTGGGTCCGGGAGCGGGGCCCCAGCTGGGCTTGCTGAGAACCCGGGCCCTGGCCAAGCCCAGGCCCCCCCCCCCGCCGCCTCGGAGAACATCTCTGAATGAACAGAGACAGACACGCGATTGCAAAGGGAGGGAACCAACTGTAAGTTACCAGGCAGCAGCAGGACTCTGCCTCTTCACTAACACACTAAACAGAAAGGTTTAGAGGCAGATCCGGTAACGGCCGTAGCCTCAGAGTACGATGAGAGTGAGCTGCACTCTGAGGCACCCGCAGAGCTGCAGTGTGACCTGCGTCGTGCTGGTGTCCACTGGTGACAAGTCACAGGTGATGTCCTACGATGGCGTCTGCTTCGGTTTCAGGTTGGTGAGCACACACATCAGCACTCAAGTCACAGTCCTCCCGGATGCTGTCACAGACCCCAACCAAGAAAACCGAGAATCCCAGAGAGAGGAGAGAAGGAAGCAAAGCAGGCAAGAAACCAAGGGAGCAAACTTCCCGCAGCTAACACAAGTCTTCGGAATGAAACTCCTGGTGAGGAACCCTGGTGCCGTGTGCCAGCCTGGACGGTCAGGCTGCCTGCCGCCCTGTGCCCGTGCAGGACAAGCCGCCAGGCCCTGGCCTGCTGCTCAGCAGGCAGCCTGGTCTTAGACTTCTATCTGACTGTATGAAAATACGACAAACAAAAATACACTGTAGAATGGGGGAAAATATATAACTTTATTTTTAACATAGTAATTAAACTCCACCACAGAATAGGGACACTATGGGATTTTTTTTTCATTTAATAAATACAAATGAATAAAAATACTTTGTTTTGTAAAGAGACTGCCTCTCCTCCCTCCCCACATCTCATGGAAGCCTACAGGTAATCACGTGCCCCTCCGGGCCCACCTGGGATGGGGCCCACGCCCACAGCCTCGCTGCTCACACAGACTCACACGTCTCCACTCTGGAGAGGGCAACATCTCGTTCGCCTGCAAATACTATTTAGGTACAATACCTCCCTTCCCCAACCCCTTCCAAATACACATTCTCATACTGCATTTCAAATTTTAAATGACTCTCTTCTGGGAAGGAAGAATCCGGCATCCACAGGAGCGGACATGGAGCTGCTTCAACCAGAAACTGCCAAACCTTGACACCAAGGGTGAGTTCCAGTCGACACTCGCTGGATCCACCATGGAGGGGAAGGGGAAGGAATATGTAAAATCCATTGTATGCCTCAGAGACCATCCCTTATTTCAAAAATAGAAATTCCTATTTAAATTGAACCTGTCTAAAACAGGCCAAGTATTAGATTCTGCATGCCACAGATCTGTTATTGCTTGTGACGTGACCTGCCAGCGCTGTGCCGCTCAGCTGACCATGCTAGAGGAACGTTGGAACCGGATCAAATTCATAAATCACGAGAAAGCGCTGTCTCCACCCTGGGGCCGGGAGCCCCACAGGCCCACGTCCACGAGCACCGGTCGTGGGGGATAAGGCACTCCTCTGAGCTAGGAAATGGGGGAGTCCCTCCTGACTTCCAGTTGCCAAGAATGATTTTTGTGCCAACAGTTAAATTCCCAGCGCAACCACAATGTCACAAAATCCTAGAGCTTCTTAGTTCTTAAACGAGGAGAGAAAAACTCCTGCAGACACAGAAGAAACTTTCGCTAACACTCTCAGGCTCCCCTGTCCCTGCCCCAGTGCACCAGGAACTGAGATCTAACCGAGATTCTTTGGCGGATATGCTCAGGAGGAAACTGTCAGTCTGACCGTCCGTGTGACCTGCAACAAACTTTCTTTCTGTGTACCCCACTTCCTATTAATCCACATTTTTTAACAAGTATTTCCTGAAAGTATTTCTAAGTGTGATGGTTTATAATACTCAACAAATGTAAAAGATGGGACCAGATTATGAGAAAAACATCTGCTTGTAAAATATGAGATCGGGGAGGAGGTGCCGAGCTCGGGTGCAGAGTGCATTGGGAGGGCCACAGAGCATCTCCTGTGCGCCAGCCGCAGGGCACCGTCTTCGGGAGCACGGCTGGTGTCCACCATCCCTGGATGTCTGGCACACACAGCCCCCAGCCCAGGAAGGAGGGGCCCCGCAAGAAGCCGGGAACAGCTGGGTTTGTCGGTGCTTCGGCTGGGAGAGGTAGTGATGACAGCTTTAACAATCTACCTGAACCGCCTTGCAAGGAATACTTTAAACTGCAGAAAGCTGTCAACATTCTACATAAATCATAACTTCAGAAGAGAAGCCTGTTTGGGGTGAGAAAATTAAAAAAAAAAAAAAAAAAGATGCTATGATTCTTGCAAGTCTGCCTTTTTGGTACCAGCACAGAGTATCGCTGTCACTGAGTGTTCCCAAGGAGAGCGCTGAACTGTTGGTGGTGTGTGTTTACACGCATGTGCAGAGCACACGTCTGCGCGCACGCGCCAGCGAGGTCTCAGAGCCCCAGAGACTTCTGCACGATCTGCTTGGCAATCTTGTAAAACTGCTCCCGGTCATCCCGCCACATTTTGGAAGCATCCACGTTAGCGCCGCTTTCGTCATTGGGCTCTGAAAGGGAAGGGGAAGGCTCTCTGTATAAAACAGTCTCGAAAGTGAAGCACTTGGCGAGATCTTGCACCTCACTTAAAAGCACTGATGGCCGCAGTGAGCTATGGTCACACCACTGCACTCCAACCCGGGCCACAGAGCAGGACCCTGTCTCAAAAAAATAAAAATAAGAAAAAAATAATAAATTGAAAATAAAAACACTGATGCTCCTTTCAAGAGACCCTGAGAACTGGGGTGAAGCCTGCACTGCTCCCGGAGTGGGGGGCGCACCTACCTCAGGACAAAAAGACCCATCTCGGGACTCCCATGTTCTGAGTGTCTGGAGACGCCAACATCAGTCACTCTGTTTTTGTTTTTATTTGGTTTTGTTTTTCCTGAGTTATCAAGAAAACCAGTCATTTCTGTCGTGGTCTGAAAATCGACGACAACCCACCAGGCCCACACAGGCTCGCGCGAGACCAGGCTGGGCTGCCGCGTCTGTAGCACCCGGACAAGCTGCACACGCCGCCGCTGCGCACCTCACCTTCCGAGACACCCTGCGGCGGTCACTTCTCTCTCACAGAGACCCTGCGCAGCGGACGGCCCCTCACGGCTCCTCCCAGGACCACCCAGGCAGAGGTGCAGCGCGAGGTGGACACCTGACCCCACCCGCTGGCCAGGGGCGCCAGCAGTCAGTGCAGCGGGGCCTGCCGGGAAGGCGCGAGGCACCGCAACAGGAAGTCACGTGGTCCTGGTCAGAAAGCCCGAACGCACAGGCCAGAGTTTGTGAGGGTACGCGTTACAGTTGCTGTCGGCAGACAGCCTGAACCACCGCCGCCCTCCCACCTGCAGGCAGCAGTGTGACCAGAGCCCCGCGCCTGCCCCGAGAGCACGTGTGCACTACAAGCCCTGACCCCACATCCCTCAGGACCCCCCCTCCACCAGTGCCCGGACGGTGGCCTCCAACAACGGCGCAGCCTCACTCGGGCGTCCACCCTCAGGGCCTCCTGCCAGCACATGCTTGCCTTTTGGACGTTTCTCCCTTTGTCTCTGTGGCATTTTGTCATCCCAGCTTCCCAGATCACCTGCCTTGGTTCCTCCGAGGGCTCCTCTCCGATGCAATCGCCCTCTGTCCCACACTGTCACTACAGCCTCATCCAGAAATGACCCCACACCTTCACCTCCACACCGGGCCCCTTGTGGGCACACAGAGGCCCTTCTCCCACAGGCCCCAAACTCTTCCCCAAATGCTGCTCTCTGTATCCCCGAGCCCGGAGGCAGCACCCTCAGCCCTAGTGTCAGAAACAGGCGTGACCCGGCTCCCCGCAGACCCCCGTCCTGGAGCTCGCTCCTTCCAGGCCTCCCAAGCCCGTCCCCTGGGCCCTGGGTCCACGCGCGCCCTTCTCGTGCGTCTCCCAGGCTCTGCTTCTCCTCCAGTCGCACACCTGGCAGCTGCTGCACACACGGTCTGGGCACAGCTCTGATGATGGAACTCTCCCCCCATCAAGTTCCCAGGGCCACCAGGGCTCCCAGCTGAGCTCCGCCCCACCTTGGCTCAAGCCAGAACGCACTGGCAGTGCCCCGTCTGTCAGCCACCTCCTGCCCCTGGCCTCAGCCCCAGCTGCTTCCTTTGCCCCACATGTCTTTCCCTTCTCCCGCCGACCCCGCCATCTCCTCAAGGCCTACAATGAAACCAGACAGCCCACCTGGGCAGGTGGCCGAGAGCCCCCGTGTGCATTCTGACCTTGGGGTTATCAGACTGGCTTGTAACTGTGGGTGGATTTGGAAAGTTCCCCCAGAATGTAGGACCTTAGAGTTGGGGTCTCTGCCACACTGAGCTTGCGCATGCCCAGTACAGTGTGAGGCACATGGTGTGTCCCCAGCAAGCATCTACTGACTGAATGAAAGCGATGCCCCAGGGCTAAGGAACAGTTAAGTATGGTCAACAACACGATATGCCACACCAGGCTGCCGCTGAGATCGACCACCGTGGAAACACGCTCACACCTGGAGATGCGCGCACGGGCTCACCTGCCAGCATGCTCACCACCGACAGCAGGATCTTCTCCACGCTCTGCACGGGGCTCCACCTCTCGGCGCTGCTCTCGTAGCCCATGGGGTCGTCGCCCGGCGCGTGCAGGATGGATATGCAGACTCTCCCGTCGGGGTAGACTGCAAGAGGCAGAGGCGGCCAGGTGAGCCTGGGGAACCATGCCCGAGGCGATGCGCGCTGGGGCTGGCTCCCCAGATAGAACAAGGCCTGCAGACACAGAAACCGAGCTGTTTGCACAGCTGGGCACAGCCCGGGGGGCCCTGGGCACCTCGCTCCATGGCTCGGATCCCAAAGGGGCCTCGCGGGGCCCTGCTCACTCATTGGCCCACCCGGTTCTAACCAGTCACAGTGCGATTCCGTCTTCGTATGAAGTTTTTAAGCATTATATCCAAAAACAGTAAATAAAAAGTTATCTGGCAAATATTTCATCAAAATTTCTAATGTCATTATTATTATTCACAATACTTCCCCACAATACTTTCCAGAGCAACTTTCTTAGAGCTAGTTTGTTCCTAATCAACCATTAAATCCCTGAACTGGACTGTTAAAATTTACGTTCACGTGCCTTGAAAAGGCAATTGGAATCATTCAAACATCCCGAAGAAGAAAAGCACCGAGACTTCTCGTGGTAACTTCCTCTAGCAGAGAGGTGGTCACCAGAACACCTGTGGGTCGGCGTCCAGACTGGCCCCCTCCCCCAGCGCCACCAACAGGACCCCGAGACTGACAAGGAGAGGCGGATGTTCAACTCACAGCAGTCGGTCCCACTGAGGAAGCAGAAAGCATATCTTATTTTCCTTTGACATACATAGGGGAAATCCTCAGACGGCTCAATATATACTCAGATGTCCAGCAATGTACATGGACAGACTTAATTGTAACATTATAAAACCATTTATTATATAACATGATAATTTACAATGAATTTATTTCACTCACCTTTATTCACGAGTTCAGAATTTCGTGAAAATTAAGAAACGCTGAGAGTTACCACTGACCTCCAAATGGCCTTGTCTTTTATACCGGGTCCCTTATTTTCCCCATTCATCTACCATCTTAGCGGTTGCTGCTCTTTCGCTATCCAGAACCGCACCACAGATTCTCGTGCAAGGAAAGAGTTTAAGAAACTAGGTGCACCCTTGTCACGGGCATTTGACGTCCACCTATGGTCCACAGGCATGGAGCTGGACGCCTAGAGCTCTCTGAACTGTCCTCTCTGACACAGAAGAGCAGGTGTCGGGAAATTTCCCACTGCAGCGTCACTTCCTCGCGATGACTGTACCGTGCAGTGACACCGCACATCCAGAAACATCCAAAGCCCAGGAGTCCCTGCCACAGCCCCTCTTCACCACGTCCATCAGTCCACTTCCTACGCTGCTTGAGGATCACCCACACCTCTCCATCTTCAACACCCACACTCGGCTCCACGCTGCCGGCATCGTTCCCTGGACACTGTAGCCGAGGCCTGCCCAGCCGTCTCCCATCTGCTCTCTGCTCACTACAGCCAGGGACCCTTGGAGACCACTCTGGCTACACGACTCCCTCACGCCTGCTTGGAACCCTGCAGTGGGTCTCTCAGCTCCTGGACAAACATGAAACCTTCCACACACTGACTGGTTTGGCCCCTGCCTTCCTGTCCCCTCACTGCCTACACAGGCCTTTGCAATGCTAGAGTTTGCCTCCTCCCCGCCGCAGCCACTGTGACTCCCACTTCACTTTCCGCAGGGCACGTCCTGGACCATCCTGCAGTGGCTGTGGATTTATCCACGTGATTCTTCCGTCAGCGTCTGTCCCTGTCCTCACACTGGACGCTCCTGATTGTCCTTTGTTACCTGCTCACCACCGTATCCCAGCAACTCTCAGGAATGGGAACTATTTTTAAAAGTATTTATCAACTGATCAATTTTTATGACACTGGTAGAACCTGATTCTTAGAAATTATTTTTACAAAATAAAAATAACACATTCCACTTATAATAAGGGAAACTTTTAAAACCATGTTATCTAAACATTAAAAATAACTATCAGAACACTAAAAATATGATCAGACTATTCTTAGTACATTGTCACATAATTCAATCAGTTTCTGCCGTACTTGTCTCTAATACCATACCGTAGGTATCGTGCTGAAAAGTGTACTTATCTTCAACACGATCTCATTATTTTTAACTACCTATAATCCTCTTCATAGTTGCGCTTACGATTGAACAACTTGGAATTGTTGACTTCTTCAATGACTTCCTATCTATGAACCACAATATATTTTTTAACTCTTTATTATGGAAAATTCCAAAGCACATTAAAGTAAACAACAGCACAATGCGCCTCCACGCACTTATCACCGGGCAGCGACAACCGCAGGCTCCTGGCCCAACTTCTTGAAGGAACGACCATTTATGAGCATCTCCTGTGTACACAAGGCTGAAACACGCTGGCAAGAGAAGCAGCGCGGCACGGGCGCTCCGAGGCGGCGACTTGCTGCCTACGTACGGGCACCACCAGCAGCAGCCCACGAGAAGCTCACACAAGGGCATGGACAGCAAGTCCAGCAGCAAAGAGAGCTCCCGCCAGGCGGGACGTAAGGAAAAGCTCCGTGGCACGGAGGGCCTGGGCCGGCGCTGCCCAGAGGGGCACGGAGCGGGGAGGGTGTGCCTAACGGACACACTCTTAAATCAAGAGAGAAGTCAGAGACTCAGAAAATTCTATAAACTCTCTCGTGAGTTAAACTAGCCTTTAGCTATTTGATAACGCAGAAAAGTGTAGGATAAGGCATGGGCAAATAAGTAACTTTCATTTTCACAAAACAGAATATCTTACTTGCTTTTCCTCTCCATAGCTACTAAGATGGTGATACTAGTGGCAATAACGAAGGTTATAACAAGAAACATTATTCTAAATACAATCACTGACAACATACTTCCTTATTAACTCTCTTAAACATAATCCCCACTTGTAAAAGGAAGAAAGAGAAACTAGAGCTGTGCAGGAATTCCAATTCCCACCACTGGACACATTTCCAAAGAAGCTACAGTATACTTTATTTAAGTGACCTTATTTTTTCTTCTTTTAAAAAGTAATACATGTTTATTTTAGGGGGGAAAAAAGACTTATAAAAAGGAAATAATAACCTACATCAGGGGAAAAAAAAGTCACTTTTAACATTTTTGTGTACCTTTCAAGTTATATATACATTTACATGTGAATTTTTTTAAAAGATGAAATTATAACATTCTTACTGCTTTTCCCAGTCAATACAGTGTAAATATTGTTTCATATCACTATTAATTTAGATCACTTTAAATATCTGCATCACTTTTCTACATATGCAATGTATTTAGCATAATTCTCATGTTGAAAACCTAGACTGAGTACAACTTTTTCATCATTAAAAACCAGCACTGTGACGAAGACACTCTGAGCACACCCCATGCGCCGAACTTCTAACCTCCCCAGCAGAGCGGGACGGCTGGCTCAGACGGCATCCTCAGTTTCAGGTTCATATTTTCTTTTATCTACATTAAACTGACCTTCAAAACTGAAATCAGGTGTTAATACCACCATGACTCGCCTTTGCTAAACTTCAAAATACAAGAAAATTTTTTAAAGGTCTACTTAACAGATACGCTACATTTCCTGTAGCTATATAATCTCTGTACCTCTCCAGGTACCACAAGAGCCACTCCCGAAAGCACTTACTGTTGGGATGGAACATCTCACAGGTAAACCTCATCTTTGGGGGACTTAACGGGTAATCAAGTGGGAAACTCAGAATGGCAGGAAAAACACCAAACTCAAAACAGGTGTCTTCTGGGCCCCTAGAAGACATAAAAACACATAGTCAGAACTTCAAGGTACATTTTTCAATGCCTACCACAAAGAGCTAAGGAAATTTTTACTGCTTTACAAATGCTCATGAAAAGACTGTCTATTCTAAATAATAATGAATTGGTTCTTTTTTCTAAGTGGAAAGCAATATCTCATTCTCCGATTCCAACCTGGTTTAAATCTCAGGTATGAGCACAAACACCGAGCTACAGCCACAGTTTTTACACTAAGAGGTAAAAGGCAGGCAGCAGGACCTCTCTATATTTATAATAACGGGGTCGGAGAAAAGAACTAACGCCAGCGTGGCAA
Source organism: Lepilemur ruficaudatus (assembly GCA_963574885.1). NCBI lineage: Eukaryota > Metazoa > Chordata > Mammalia > Primates > Lepilemuridae > Lepilemur > Lepilemur ruficaudatus. Next base: position 9,564 of record CAUYRT010101507.1, on the reverse strand, counting down.
GATCCTGGGGATTTAGTTTTTCTGTAGATGTGCTAAATTACATTTTAGGACAAAGCTATGAATTATGGCACGTTACAGCAAGATTTATTGTACTTCGATAAATGAGGGGCTAAGAGTTGTATTTCAAAGACTATTTTTTGATTCTAAACATGCATGAGAAGTGACTTTTGTAGCCTTCAAGAAGCAGATGAAGGGCACACACACGCGATCACTCACTCACACTCAGTGTGAAGGGCCAGGCGCGCACACAGGCACCGGGAGCCCAGGCCGCGCCCACACTCGAGCATTCACCATCACCGGCACAAACGCGCACACAGGCGCACCCTCCCTGGATTTATGTTCTCCTCCCATGTAAATGGCACAAATAGACTAAACCATTTCAGAAGTCCTGCCCAAATGTTAAAACCCAACAGCTGTAAATCAATACCATTTGACCCATACAAGACGTGAGGGCGGCAGGAGAGGAGGAGGGGCAGCGACGCCTACTCAGGAGAGATGAGCGCCTCTCCCCTACAAATGTCATTAGAAAACGCATTAGTGTTCAAAGATCATGAACAATATCATGTGAGTTTAATAAGAAAACACAACTGCTGATGACAGCTATGGACACGGAAACAGCAGAATTACTGTGGGCATGAACTATCACATCAGTAAATAAGAAAGTAAACCCCACCTATCAACATGGACTGAGAACAGGTCCCTCTATCGGCAGCTCTGCCTCTCTACACAGCACCTGCTCAGGCAGAAAGAGCACCTCTGCGGGCCAACACCTAGAGGACCACAGGAGGGTCCAGCGCCAGATCTGCTGCCTTCAAAACGAATCCCAGATATGGCACAGAAAAAAACAATGAAAATATATTTACCCCAAAGCTTCATTTAAAAGATTTATTAAAAGTACAAATCTGTTTTAAAATCTAAATAAATTATTTTGGTTCAGTGAAATTCATAAAAAATAGATAGGAAAATATTAGAAGCAATATTTATCTCCATAATTAAAGGAAAAAGACAAAAAAGACTGCACAAAGCGCTTTACTATTCACTTGGTGCTGCCACTCGGGGCTGTCGACGGCACAGCAGCAGACCCCGAGGCCCCATGGGGCTGGTCTGTGCGAAGTGCTCAAAATGAGAACAATGCGGTCCTTGTTTCCTGGAGCCAAACTTCTTTAATCTAAGAGACAAATCTTGATTCTGAAAACTGTCTCCTTGCTACTTTTTGGATAGTGAATAGCTACTTTGTTTGCAGGGGCTGAATGCTCCTGTAGGACACCCCCCTGGAGCCGTGGCACAGCACGAGGCCTGGCTACCGGCACAGCAGCAGAGCGGACCAGGCACTGCAGAGGGTAGACCGGGTGACAGCCGACCACTGCCCGGTGGCCTGAGTCTGTCTGCTCCTCCTGCAGTCACCTGACCGATGCCCCTGAAGCCCCTTCCTCCTGACACAGGGCCAGCATAGCTTGTATGCACACACGAGTGGCGTGTGATCACTCCCAGCCTCCCGTCCGGTGCAAGAGCTCAAAGCACATCGTGATCCCACTCCTTCCCTACTCCTCATGGCCTCCTGATCAGAGGGTAGCAAGGACTGCTGTTTCATTTTACTGGTGAGCAAAGCCGGCAAGTCCAAGGATGAAATGACTTAGTCAAGGTCCAGAGTGAATTTGGTACTGGAGCTAAGAGCAGAACACAGCTCAGACTGCTGACCACAAAGCTGGGCGCACAAAGATACTATGTTGGAATGTGGCACTGTTACCGCGTCAGGAACGCTTGCCAGTTCTTGAGCATTGCTGGCAGCTCTGAGTCTACAATGAGAAAAAATGTCTGGGTAGTGTTTCTGGAATGAGCCAAATGGCACTTGCTCAATACTTTGATAACAGTTCTTTGTGTCTCATAATGAGGCTTTCTTTAAAATTGTATTTAAAAAGATCCACTGGGTCGCTGGCAGCCTCAGAAGCACGACCAAACATTTCCTAAAGTGCGCCCACATCTCATCAAAGACATCAAAGCTATCTGCAAATGCTCTGTTCACCACTGGCTTGAAACTGGGGTTTTCTCTCTTCCAGAATGCCCGGTGGGCAGACAAGCACGCGGTGGGCACTGGTGTGCAGCAGCACGCCTCTCCTCTGCGGAAACCACCACCGAGCAGATTCCTGAACCGAGGGAGGGTGACATCATCAGCATGGCTTAGACAAGTCCGACTGCCCTGCTCCCGCACAGCCTCCTCTCTCACTAACAATGGCCTCGCCTCAAAATCTTCACAAGAACGAACAAACAAGAAGGAAACAACAAATTTATCCAAAGCAAATATAAACTTTTCAAAGCCTACAAATTATTTTCCATCTTACTGATTAAAGTAATGTCATAAATCATTCCGGAGCTGAGACAAGACGGAGAGCATTTATTTCCCGAAATGAGCACTGAAGTGAAGCATCGTGACCACGCTGCGCTCCACACATGGCGAGCAGCTCGCTTCCCTGCAAAGGTGAAACAGATGCAAAACCAAACACCGAGAGAGCAACACCCACAGTCTAACCTGACCGGGTGAGCGATTCCCACTCCTCACGGAGGACAGCGGCCTCCCACCGCGTCCCGCCCCCAGGGCTGCGCCGCTTCAATCACCGTCAGCAACATCAGTCACGTACAAAGCCGATGACAGAGATGAGCTCCTTTATCTTTCAACATTAATCGTGTGAAAAACTGTTCTTGGCTTTTGACTGCTAACACTGTCACTCTCTAGACAACAAAGCGGCGGACGGGCCTACACGCTGAACGCAGCAGGAGGGTCAGAGAGGTTCATCGAGTTCCAGGGTGAGTCCGGGTGTAACCGAGCCATGTGCCCGCCAGGCGTGTTCCAGGACCTCAGTGAGCACGTCGCTCAGCTGCAGGCAGGTGCTGGAGAAGCGGTCTGTGTTTGCTGCTGCTCTGCTCTTTAGCCTGCTTGTCACAGCACACAGACAGAAAGAACAGCTCCGACACACATGTGGCAAGGTATTAAAATCGTGGGGAACATAAAGCCAGTCATTAGTATGCAAAAACCGAATGGACTACTCAGGGGTGGTTACTCCCCAGAAGGCAGAAGCGTGGAGCAGAAGACACAAAGGCAGCCTGCTTCTAAGCACCCTCCATCTGGGCGGGAGGCCCCCGCGCCCTCTTGCCGCAGAACCCACAGCAAGGGTCCAGCGGGGAGCACCACGGGGCACATGGGGTCAGAGTATGAGCGCGTCTCCTTCCTTCAGCCTCTGCCCTGCAGTTCAGCAGCAGCTTCCTGCCAATGTCCCCCCCTCACTAATACCCGAGGCAGGGCGCCCAAGGTGGGCCGTATGCCCAGCCCCCATGCCGGGCACCTTAGCAGTCAGGACACTGGCTCTGCTGTGCCCACCAAGTCACGGCGCTAACTGGGCCCTGGCCTGCAATGGACACAGAGATCCTGGCTTCCTCTCTGTAGGGCTGTAGTCTAGGCACCCCAGGTAGTTCTCACATAAAGAAGCAATGCTAAGAACTGAGGGGAAGAAAAAGGGGGTCCTCCCGTTTCAGGAAACCATGGTAGCAGCAAATACAGATTTTTGCTCCATGTAAGCATCTTCGTGATTAATCTATTCGAAAGGAGTCTACAGCAATACCTTCATTATTTTTTTTGCAATATAGATATTTCTAAAACTTTAAGTCAAATATATTTGAACTATATTTAAAGTGCACTAGGCAAGTTCATCAATTTTAAGAACTTTATAGTGAATTCTAAAGTAGACAATCACTTTTATAACATAAACTTTGACTTTAATTAGAAAAACATATGCATGTTGGAAAATATTCAAATACAGAACTATATAAAATAAAAAGCAAATACTTCCCTCACTGCCCTTTCTGAAATCACCTCCCAAGTAACCACTGTTAGTGGTTACTGTTCAGGCTTTTCCCTATGTGAGTATAAACACACATAACCTCAACCACAAAACTGGATTTTTTGAAATTAAATGTATCATGGCATTGTTGAGAATTTTAAAACACCTAAATAAATGGAGAGAAGTTCCATGGTCATGGATTAGAGTGTTCAGTATTGCTAAAACAGCAACATTCCTCAAACTGATCTAAAGATTCAATGCAATCCCTATTAAAATCCCAGCAGGCATTTTCACAGAAATTGACAAGCTGATCTTGAAATGTATATGGGAATGCAAAGAACCCAGAATAGCTTAAACGATCTTGAAAAAGAAAAACACAGTTGGAGGACGTACATTTCCCAGTGTTGAAATTTACTATAAAGCTGCAACAATCAAGAGAGTGTGGTACAGGCAATAAGGACAGGCATTATCAATGGAACGGAACTCAGTCCACATGTAACCCCTGCATTTCTGGCCAGTTGATTTTTGACAAAGGTGCCAAGATTATCCAATGGGGAAAGGATTGTCTTTTCAACAAATAGTGCAGAGACAACTGGTCTCCACGCACTAAAGAATGAAGTAGACTCCTGCCTGATTCAATACAAAGAAACTAACTCACAATGGATCAAAGATCTAAATGCAAAAGCTATAAACTATAAAACTTCTTAAAAAAAAAAAAGAGAGAGGGAGCAAACCTTTGGTTATACGTGACACCAAAAGCATGATCCATATAAGAAAAAGGCTGCAAAACTTCACTTCATCAAAATTAACAGAAATTGGCTTCAAGGCCGGGCGCAGTGGCTCACGCCTGTCATCCTAGCACTCTGGGAGGCCAAGGTGGGCGGATCACTCAAGGTCAGGAGTTCGAAACCAGCCTGAGCAAGAGTGAGACCCCCATCTCTACTAAAAATAGAAAGAAATTAATTAGCCAACTAAAAATATATTTTAAAAAAATTAGCCAGGCATGGTGGCGCATGTCTGTAGTCCCAGCTACTTGGGAGGCTGAGGCAGGAGGATTGCTTGAGCACAGGAGTTTGAGGTTGCTGTGAGCTAGGTTGATGCCACGGCACTCACTGTAGCCCAGGCAAGAGAGTGAGACTCTGTCTCAAAGAAAAAAATAAATAAATAAATTAAAAACAGAATTAGCTTCAAAAGACTCCATTGAGAACAAAAAGGAATGTTGCAGACTAGAATGTTTGAAAATCACATATCTGATAAAGGAATTGTATCTAAGATATATTTTAAAAACCTCTTATGACGCAACAATAAGAAAACCACCTAATTGAAGTGGGCAAAAGTTCTGAAGTTCACCAAAGACGACCTATGGGTGGCAAATACGCCAGGACAAGACACTCAACGTCAGCAGTCATTCTAGAAGGGCACATAAAACCCCCCGCCGAGAGCCCAAGCCCCACCCCTAGGCCAGCTTCAGTCAGACAACAGCAAGCCTGGGTGAGGACGAGAGAAAGTGGAACTCTCACACGTGGCTGGTAGGAATGCAAGACGGTGAGCTACTCTAGAAAAGTTTAGTAGTTTCTCAAAAATTTAGATGTAAGTTTACTCCACACCCAGCAATTCCACATCTACGTATCTAGCCGAGAGAACTAAAGACATCTGTCCACAGACTTGTGTGCAAGTGTTCACAGCAGCACTATTCCAAAGAGCCAAAAAGTCCAGTGAGAATGGCCTTTATCAAAAAGTTTCCAAACAATAAACTTGGCATGGTTGTGGAGAGACAGGAACACTCATACACTGCTGGTGGGACTGCAAACTAGTGCAACCTCTGTGGAAAGCAGTATGGAGATACCTCAAAGAGATACAAGTAGATCTACCACTTGATCCAGCAATCCCACTACTGGGCATCTACCCAAAAGAACAAAAAGCATTCTATAAAAAAGATACTTGCACTCGAATGTTCACAGCAGCACAATTCACAATTGCAAAGATGTGGAAACAACTCAAGTGCCCATCAATACATGAGTGGATTCATAAAGCGTGGTATATATACACCATGGAGTTCTACTCAGCCACAAAAAACAATGGTGATATATAGCACCTCTTGTATAATCCTAGATGGAGCTGGAACCCATTCTACCAAGTATCCCAAGAATGGAAAAACAAGCACCACATGTACTCACCATCGAATTGGTATTAACTGATCAACACTTAAGTGCACGTACAGTAGTAACATTCATGGGTGTCAGGCAGGTGGGAGGGGGAGGAAGGGATGGTATAGTCACACCTAATGGGTGTGGTGCACACCATCTGGGGGATGGACATGCTTGAAGCTCTGACTCGGGTGGGACAAGGGCAATACACATAACCTAAACATTTGTACCCCCGTAATATGCTGAAATAAAAAAAAATTTTTAAAAAAAAAGAAAGAAAGAGGCAAAAAGTGGAAACCCCAGATGTCCATCAACCAGGGAATGGACAAGTTAGGAGCTACCGACACACGCTGCACGGATGAACTGCAAACTCATGCAAAGAAAGAGACGCCAGACACAAATGATTAGACGCTGCATGATTCCATTTACGGGAAAGTCCAGAAAAGGCAAACTTTTAGTCAGAGGACAGAGTGGTGGCTGCCTGTGGCTGAGGATGGGGGTGGGAACTGACTGCAAACAGGCAGTTCTGGAATGTTCTAAAACTGGATTGTGGTGATGACTGCAAGGCTCTAGAAATTTACTAAAACCACTGGCTTGTATTCTTAATACAGTAAAACATAGTGTGCAAATTATATCTCAATAAAGCCGTTTAAGAAACGTACATGGGGGAAAAGGTCTCAAGCCACACCAGGATTCTCTGCGGCAGCGCTACTGACCTGTCTGGAGGCCTGCCCTGCGCATGGCGGATGCTTAGCAGTCTGCTCACAGGTGCCTGCAGTGGAGCTTCCCCAACCCCTGTAAGGGCAACCAAAATGTCTCCAAGCATTGCCAAATGTCCCTTGAAGGCACAATCACCCCTGGTTGAAACCACTAGTCTGGGCCTATTATTCTAGAATCTGCTTTTCTCACTTGACACATTGTGCACACCTTTCCATGCCAAGACGTAGATTTTACCCGAGTTGCTTTAGTGCTACGCGGCATTTCACTGCACGGATGTGCCATAACTTATGTGGGACAGTGATGTTTCCTCTGGTTTTTAGCACTACGATGAGTGCGGCAATGAACCTCCTCTACGGGGATCTTTACAACACTCTTTTTTTTTTTTTTTTTTTTTGAGACAGAGTCTCACTCTCTTGCCCGGGCTAGAGTGAGTGCCATGGCGTCAGCCTAGCTCACAGCAACCTCAAACTCCTGGGCTCAAGCAATCCTCCTGCCTCAGCCTTCCGAGTAGCTGGGACTACAGTCATGTGCCACCATGCCCGGCTAATACTTTCTATATATTTTTAGTTGGCCAATTAATTTCTTTCTATTTTTAGTAGAGACGGGGTCTCACTCTTGCTCAGGCTGGTTTCGAACTCCTGATCTTGAGCGATCCGCCCGCCTTGGCCTCCCAGAGTGCTAGGATCACAGGCGTGAGCCACCGCGCCCGGCCTCACAACACTCCTATCAGAGAGGCTGCTACAGCTGGGATTGCTGGCTCAGAGAACATACAATACAAATTACAAACATCTATTTTAACATCTCAGGTTTATTTTAACAGAGCACAATACCGACAAGAGACGCTCTGTGCCAAGCCTCAGTCAATGAGAAATCTTGACATAAAGGATGGCTACCGTGCTCGTGACAACTGCGCCTCGAGTGGGAAGGGCCCTTGGCAGGCCTCCCCTGGGACGGCCTGGAACCTTGGGCTGCTGTACGCCAGCTGGAGAACCTGGACCCAAATGTGCTGGGGGGTAGAGTCAATCAAGGGTCCCCAACCAACCACCATTTAGTAAGGAGAAGTTTCCACTTATTTTACCACAGCTTCAAGAGCCACTGGTTTAGACAGGTGACAACAGTCCACTGTCCAGCCGTGGAGGGAGCAGCTGTCCCTTACCACAGGCCCCTCCTGCTCTCCCGCAGGAGTGCTCCAGTTGAAGAGGTGTCTGCCCTCTGCAGCTGCACCCTGAACACAGCAGCTTAGTGGCAACAAGGTCACACAGCCCATGGATCCTAGGGCTGGGTGAGACCTGAAGCTGTCTGTCTAAAGGATGCTGAGCCTCTGTCGGGTCCAAATGAGTGATGGTCAGAGAGAAAAAGTGACTGGGCCAAGACCAAAAGGCCATGCCACCAACACACAGCCACGGGGACCCACACCCTCAGCACCCTGTCTCTGCTGGACCACATGCCCACACTTCTCCTTAAGCTCAACAGAGGCATTAGTTATTTCCCACTTTTAATGAGACACGTGGCCTGTGGTAAATTTATTATTCAGTCTTCCTATTTATTCCTTTGTTCCACGTTCCGTCCCAGTGCCTTGACCCTGTTCTTTCAGAGCGAAGACTCGGGTCTGCCCATGACACGCCTGCATCCTCAGACGAGGCCCTGAGGTGTGTGTTGCCTGAATATCTGAAAGACATTTTCTTCACTGGCCCTGAAGGCAGCACAGCAGCAGGAGCTGATGGCATTAGACTTCTACAAGGCAAGCCTGGTTTTCAGAAACACCAGGGTACAGACGTGGCCCTGAAAAGCATCGAAGAATAAAGAGCGAGGAGCAAACTTATCACTGAGGGTAAAAGCTCAGTCAGCTGTCTGCCGAAATAGCAGTGGAAAGGACAGTTAATTCCCCCAGAGACGTTTTAAGCACATCTGTAAACAGCCTCAAAACCCACAAACTCACCAGGATCTTCAAGCAGGGGAATTCCACACAAATGCAAAAGCCTTATTCAAACACAAAGTGCTCTACCTAAAAATAGCTCTGATTACTTTTTAAGATAGGTTTTCAAAATATTGGTTTAATTTTACACTGTTTATCTAACATTAGTAATAGTTACCCTAACAGATTTTTAACAATGAACCTATTTTTAAAAACCACACTGGAAGGCTCAACCGTTCCTTTAATGAGCTTCTAACTAAAGTTACTGCGGATGTGCATGAGGCGACATCCTCCAAACCAGACCCACCAGGAGCCCTTGACCTCTGCACTCAGGCCTCCCACCTATCCACGACCCTGCCACAGGACTGCACCCAGGTGACGTGTGTGAGTGCAGGTGTGTCTACTTACACACGACACGGCAGATGAAACAAGCAGGCTACACAGCAGTTCACATGTATGATCTCCTGCCTCTACAAATATGAAAAGCTGCCCCTGATGACAAGTGCGAGATGCAACACTCCACTAACAGGACAGTGCTCATTGTGAGACTTCACACCCATCTTGTGACTTCCTTAGAGGGAAAGACACAAAACCACGTTAGGTACAACACCGACTCCAGAAACCTTTAGACACAGGAAAAACGTGCCCCGGGCCCAAGAAATCAGGGTACTCCAAATTATCAGGTAACACCAGGCCTGCTGTACTTTCTTTGGAGAGTGTTTATTGATGATTTTAAAATACATTTACTTATCAAAAAGACTCATTTTTTGGTGGTGGTGTTCACTGGAGATTTTGGGGGTTGGGGGTGGACCCACATCCGGGAAATGTGGTGAGCACTGTGAAGGGGAGGGGAATTCTTGAAGTGTATTTGGGGATGGGTATTAGGGGTCTCAATGAGGAGTGGGAAATCCTCTGAAACTGATTTATGTGAATAGCTGTACAACTTGGT
>CAUYRT010101505.1:0-10341 GCA_963574885.1 Lepilemur ruficaudatus | reverse complement strand
AAAGAAATTAACTGGTCAACTAAAAATATATAGAAAAAATTAGCCGGGCATGGTGGCGCATGCCTGTAGTCCCAGCTACTCGGGAGGCTGAGGCAGAAGGCTAGGTGGATGCCATAGCACTCTAGCCTGGGCAACAAAGTGAGACTCTGTCTCAAAAAATAAATAAATAAATAAATACCTCAGGAATCTGTCCTTTCCTTCATCACTACCACCTCCTGATGAGCACGCGTGTACACACACACACATCCCAACTTAATGAGGCTTTACAGTAGTGATTTCTGATACAGCAGGTGTGCACAGAACAGGGGTCATCTGAACATGACTAATGGTGAAAAATGAGAGTCCTTAGGCTCACCCTGTATTTTGCTATTACAAATATGCCACAATGAATAACCTCATGTATCATTCCATATATGTGCTGTAATAAGAATTAGCCATTCAAAAAACTTTCTGAGGATGGGGTGCTGTGGGTCATACCTATAATCCCAGTGCTTTGGGAGGCCAAGGCAGGAGGATCGCTTGAGGTTAGGAGTCTGAGATCAACCTGGACAATATGGCGAGACCCCTCCCTACAAAAAATTTTTTTAAAAAATTAACCCAGTGTAGTGGTGTACCTGTGGTTCTAGCTATATGTAAGGCTGAGGCAGGAGAATTGCTTGAGCCCAAGAATTCAAAGTTACAGTGAGCATGATTACACCACTTCCTCTCCTTACTAAAGTAACCAAATTCAAGCTATAGTGTTAAAATTGTGAATTTCAAACCTCTTGTTAGTACTATAAGTGAAGAGATAATGATTTGGGATTTTTGCCCCCATTAGATCAAAATTTTAATTTCCATATTTTGAAATCATGAAAATTATCAAATTCCTGATATTAATGTCAAATGACTTTGTTCCCACTCAAGTGAGGGCAATCAAAACTGAAAACTTTCTTTCAGCTTTGATCCTACTCTCTCCTTTCCCAGCACCGGGCCATGTAGATCATACAAGGTAGGGAACTGTAATAATAGGACACAGACTAAACACCTGGTCTTCCTTTCTATCAGGGGAGACAACAATTGTATAGAGGGAAGTGATTGGGAAAATACAAAATTTATATAGAAAGATAAATACAGTAGTCCAAAAGCAGGTTGCTGATTCAAGAATTAGGAGAGTAGTTTTCAACTGGAATCATAGTAGTCCCAGGGACATTTTGGTTGTCTCAATGATTTGGGCAGTAGGGTGCAATAGTGGCATTTAATGGTTGGGGGCCAGGTGAGACTGTCCTGCCCAATGAAGCATTTTCCTACATTGTGTTGGAAATGCCACACTGGAAATTCATGAAAGTGCAAACCCTCTTTATCATAATCTGAGCCTATAAGCCAACTGTTTTTACATATAAATACACTATAAAAATATACAAGAAAGCAACAACCATATAAATCAAGGGAAAGTAGTTGCCCACTATTTTGGAAAATCACTTCTCCAATTAAAAAGCTGTTTGTGATATCTGTATTACCAATGCATGATTAAATTACCACTATCAGTTTACATTTGTGCTATCACATTCATGGTGAATAAATAGGTAGGTAGATAGATAATCTAGAGACATATTTAATATAGATATATAGTAAATATATAACATATGAATATTCCTATTTAGCTCTTATTTCAAAAATGTCCAATATAAAAAGGAGATGGTAATATTTAGTTGAATATTTGAAACTATGTTTCATAACTTTGCTCACAAATAAAGTACTCATTCTGCTAATATATTTTCTAGTGAAGCAATGAAACCATCAAGATTAAGTGCACATTTTTACAGAGAAATAGTGGTTCCTCTGGTATGTATGTGTGGGGTTGCCTGGGCTGGGATAAAGGGAATCTTCTGGGATGCTAGAAATGTACTATTTATTGATGTGGATGATAGTAATGACCTATATGTCTATGAAAACTCACTCATCAAGCTGTATGCTTCATATTAGTGTACTTCATGTACTTTACTGTGTTCTTAGTTTCCTATTGTTGCTGTCACAAATAACCACAAACTTAGTTACTTAAAACACCACAAATTTATTATCTTATAGATCTAGAAGTGTAAAATGGGTTTGGGAGGCTGCATTTCCTATGGAGGTTCTAGGGGAGAATTCTTTCCCTTGCATTTTCTAGCTTCTAGAAGCTGGCCACATTCCTTGGTCCATCTGCTTCCATCATCACATCTCCTTCTCTGACTCTAACCCTCCTGCCTCCCCCTTATAAGGATCCTGATATTTACATTGGGCACACCTGGAATAATCTAGGATAATCTCCCTATCTCAAGATCCTTAACTTAATCATATCTGCAAAGTCCCTTTTGCCATGTTCACAGGTTCTGAGATTTGAGACGTGGAGATTTGTGGGAGCCATTATTCTACCTAACAGGTATGAATAATGGTATTTTTACCTCAATTTTTAAATTAAAAAAAACAAAAATAATTCCATGAATGACAGATGATAGATTGTTTCACAAACTGTGCAATGATAATGAAAAAGAATTTGAAATTTGAATGCCTTCTCCAAGCTTGCCAAAGAAAGACTTTGTTCACTGCTTAATACTATTATAGAATTTTCATGAGAATTCTACAATGAAAAATTAAACATTGAAGTTAAAATATTGCAAAATTACATGACATATCTTTTCAATATATTTGAAAAGTTAAATGGTTCCTTTTTTAAGCTGCCAGGAAATGAGAACACTCTCATTAAAGTGAAGGATATTATCATAGAATTAATTAGCAAACTTAGATTATTCTAAAATAATCTTTTTCTTCAAGATTTTTCCATCTCCATCCTTGCAATAAATAGACAGAAATATGCTTAATGATACTGATTTGGAAATGTTATTTCTCTCCGTTAGACATTATTTTTAAAAGGTATAATAGTTAAATTTAAAGATTTTTATGGGCCGGGCACGGTGGCTCACGCCTGTAATCCTAGCACTCTGGGAGGCCGAGGCAGGTGGATCGCTCAAGGTCAGGAGTTTGAAACCAGCCTGAGCAAGAGCAAGACCTCGTCTCTACTATAAATAGAAAGAAATTAGCTGGACAACTAAAAATATATAGAAAAAATTAGGCAGGCATGGTGGCACATGCCTGCAGTCCCAGCTACTCGGGAGGCTGAGGCAGAAGGATCGCTTGAGCCCAGGAGTTTGAGGTTGCTGTGAGCTAGGCTGACGCCACAGCACTCACTCTAGCCTGGGCAACAGGGTGAGACTCAGTCTCAAAAAAAAAAAAAAAAGATTTTTATGAACTTAAAATACCAAATTGGGCGATTTAGCATTTGAAAAGAACATGGATCATGTTAGCCAACTTTGCTGGGGTCATTAAAACAAAATATAATATTGAAAAAACAAATCAGAAATTTTGAGGCCACAGAACAATTTAATTAGTCTACTTACAAAAGGTTTCAGATCCAGTGAAAATGTTCATACCTACTTCCTTGGAAAGAAGGTAAAGTAACAGTATTTCTAACTATATTACTAGTTGAAAGAGGGGTCAGTGCAATAGTGCAGTTACTGCAAAAGCAAAAACACACTAAAAACAGGTAAGAGAAGAGACTGGAGAATCATATTAATAGGCTCAAAGCCAATATTATAAAATTAGTTAAGATGTATAAGTGCAGGGATTTTATTGCATTTCATTAACAAGATTGTTTTAAAAATATTTCATATTATCATGATACACACATATATTTAAATTTTTAGTGTCATAACATGATTTATAGAAAATATTTATTTGGGGGTATTATTTGACTTGTTTTTCACTCTTAATCTAATACTGTCCTGGGAAGCCTACCATAAAATTTATTTTTACCCCTTTGTACCAGTTTCTATGCCACATACCCTATTCTCCGACAGTTATCAAAGGATATGATCTCCAAGATATTGTTGAGCACGAAAGAACTAAATGTATGCCTCTTCATTTTATAGTAAGGGCGTTCTATTGATTTCATAGAAATTGTCTATGTAAATACATTACATTATCTATGAATTGCATTTCAGAAGAGTAAAGGGGATATTACAAAATATTAGTTATATAAAAGGAGGCATTAGGTCTAATAAAGATGAGAACCAATGAATTAATGGAAGAGTTCCTAGTGAGTAAAGACCTAAAATAGGATGAAGAAACTAGAGAATTGAGAAGAGATTGCATGGAAAAGGTTAAGACTGATAAGCTGAAGGCTCACCTGAAGGTTTAGTAAAAGAATGTGGTTTTGCTACTCACTTTTACAAAAGTAACTATAAAATGAATAGTCAATACAAAAACTTCCAGTAGTCTTTAGAACTATAAACCATGTACATACTTATTTTCAAAATCTTGGTATTTATTTCGGACTACCACAATTTACAAAGATTAAACCAAGATGATTATTCTTTGTAGTCAAATAAAATCTTTGTTACTCTGTGTTATAAAGTCTTGTATAATTTTTAACTCAGGTGTCAAGACAATCAAATGGGTGAAGAATAGTCCTTTCAACAACTGGTGCAGAGACAACTGGCTATCTATTTGCAAAAACATGAAGTTGAATCCCTACTTCACATCATATGCAAAAATTAACTCAAAATGTATCAGACTTAAATATAACAACTGAAAGTATATAACTCTTAGAAGTAAACAAAGGAGGCTGGAGAAGATGCATGGTCCAGAAGAGGGTGAGAAAATTTACTCTTCCTCCACCTTTTTGTTGTATTTGGGCCCTCAACATATTGAATAATGCCCACTCACATGGGTGAGGGCAGATCATCTTTACGCAGTCTACTGATTCAAATGCTAATCTTATCCAGAAACATCCTCATAGACACCCTCAGAAATAATGTTTTACTAGTTATCTAGGCATCCCTTAACCCAGTCAAGTTGATACGTAAAACTAACCAACACAAACACCAAAAAGCACAGGTGACAAAAGAAAAAATACATGAATAAGGCTCTGTCAAAATTAATTTTGTGCTTCAAAGAACATCATCAAGAGAGTGAAAAGGCAAGCCACAGAATGGAAAAAAAATCCTTGCAAATTATATATCTGATAAGGGGCTTGCGTCTACAATACATCAAGAACTGCTACAACAATAAGAACAACAACAGAATAAGAACAACAACAAAAAATGAATTTTAAAATGGGCAAAGGATCTGAATAGATATTACTCCAAAGAAGATATGCAAATAGCCAATAACCACATGAAAAGATGCTCAGCATCACTGGCCAATATAGAAATGTAAATCAAACTCACAATGACTGGGATGGCTAAAATAAAAAAGACAGATGATAACAAGTATTGGCAAGGATGTAGAAAAATTGGAGCCCTTGTATACTGCTGGTGGGATTGTAAAATGGACACTTTGGAAAACAGTTTGGCAGTTCTTCAAACATTGAAATCTAGAGTTACCACATATGATCCAGCAATTTCACCCCCAGGCATACAACCAAGAAAATTTAAAACATACATTCACTCAAAAACCTATGCATGAATGTTCATAGCAGCATTATTCATAATTGCCAAATAGCAGAAACAACCCAAATGTTCATCAACTAATACACAGAAAAATGACATATGGTATATCCATACAGTGGAATGTTATTTGACCATAAAAAGGAATGAAGTATTGATACACACTCAACATGGATGCACCTTGAAAACATCACACTAAGTAAAAGAAGCCAGATATAGAAAAAGACCACATACTGTATGATCTCACTTATATGAAATGCAGGCAAAACCATAGAGTCAGAAAGTAAATCAGTGGTTTCCAGGGCTTGGGGTACGGAGGAATGGGAAGTAGCTGCTAATGGGTATGGGGTTTCTTTTTGGGATGATGGCAATTGTACAACTCTGTGAATATATACACTAAAAGTCATTGAATCATACACTTTTTTTCTGTTTTCTTTTCTTTTTAAAAAAGTTATTTTTATAGATTAGAGGGTACAAAGTACAGTTTGTTACATGAACTGAGCCATATACTTTAATAGGTTGAATTCCATGGTATGTGAATTGTAGTTCAATAAAAGCTATTATTTTTAAAAGATTCTGTATATAGGATTCACAGGTTTTTGTTTAAGTAGTTTTCAAATAACCCAGAGTCTTATAAACTTTCACCAACAATTTTAAGTAGTCTCATATTCCCTGTAATCCAGGTTACAGGGTCTGCAAAACATTGTGACCTACCAGTTGTCCCCAGAACTGCACTAACCCTACCCAGACCCACATCTACAACCACAGACAAACTTGTCTTAACAGATAGAAGTGTAACAGTTCCTTCTTAACACAAAAATGAAGTTTCTGACAGCCCTTATATTTGAGATATTCATGTACAGGCCCATTATTGAAAAAATAGGTTTGGAGTCATTGTGACTATAGGTGGAACCTTTTGAAAAACTTCATATTTTTATAATTCACAAAAATAAAATTGTAGAGACTAAATGACATTGTACATATCTTAAATTAGTAATGTTGGGTATACTTTAAAATCCATGTGCCCATCCTTGTCACTAGCAACATTTTAGGATACTTCTCACAACTTCAAAGAGATATTTATAATTTTGTTTTGTTGCAGATATTATATACACAAAGAAATTTTTTTTCATGTCTTGTCCTTTCTGCAAATGTTGAGTACTTTTTGATTTTATATAATCTGGAGATGGTGACTTCTTGCTTCCAGGCCCTACTATAGTCCAAAGACACAGAATCACGTGGATGTCTGAAATTCTTTGAGAAGCTTTTATTTGAACTATTTGGCACAGCTAAGTATTTTCCAACCTTCCTCCCTTAATACCATATTATGTAGCCTTATCTTTGGCCATGAACAATTTGTAAAAAACACTTCTCATCAGCCCTTTCTGCAGAGTCCCAGGTTTGAGTGCCCTCCCTACTAAGAAGTAGTTTAGATCCAAGAACTCACTTCACTTATATTCATTTTCCTTTATTTCTTCTGATAATGCAAAATCTAGTTTGGTACTGACCTTAGCTTTGCCTCCTTTTTGTATCTTTAGCATCTCTTTTTCCTAACTACTGCAACAGTAATACAAAGAATCTAAATTGGTGAGGAAAAGCTACTTAGAGTACACTACGATTACCTGCATTTTGAGTAAGGGAACTTGAGCTTGGGCAGGGATCACAGAGTTCCCCTTGGCTTATGACAGCCTGCTTTTTTTTTCCATGGAAGAGAAACAGAATAAGGCACAGTTCTTCCAGGCCGAAAGTTTTTTGGTAAATCACATTTTTTTATTCCCCAGGATCTTTGTATAAAGCACTTACTATCGGTTTCTTTTTCTTCTTTTTCAATATTAAAAAAATTATCCTGCTTTATCCTCTACAATTGTTATTTTTCTGTACCTTTTTCAAATTCTTTTACTTTACCCCATCTCTTCTCTTCTTCCAAGTGCTCAGTCTTTGTATTTTCCAAGTCTCCAATCTGGCTTACCTGTCTTAGCAATTAAAAGCACTAAAGAGCCTTTTCTCTGAATAGTTAGATACCCTGTAAAGGACACTCCTAGGTTGGATGTGGTAGCTCATGGCTGTAATCCCAGCATTTTGGGAGGCCAAGGTGTGAGGGATGCTTGAGCCCAGGAGTTCGAGACCAGCCTGAGCAACATAGCAAGACCTCATCCCTACAAAAAAAAAAAATTAGCCAGGTGTGGTGGCAGGCACCTGTAGTCCCTGCTACTCAGGAAGTTGAGGCAGGAGGATTGCTTGAGCCTGGGACTTGGAAGCTGCAGTGAGCAGTGAATGCACCACGGCACACCAGCCAGCCTGGGCAACAGAGCAAGACCCCATCTCTAAAAAAAAAAAATTTCTTTTTAAAAAAGGACACTCCTTCAAAATATTCATAGGTGCTGCTAACAGAGCAGAAATACAAGCTGGCTAATAGAAGTCTGTTGCAATACAAGTGTTACATTTCTTATTTATTTTTGTTTGTTAAATACAGGTAATATGCTTTATAATTCAGGAAATGCAGATTAAATGAATACAATTAATGCCAGGTTAATTTAAATGTCAACTTCTGAGGTAAGGGGATAGAAGAAAACAAATAAAAATTAGGAATGTATTCTTAAATGTAACAAGGTAGAGAGGCAGTTTGCAGAGTAGTTAAGAACACAGACCCTAGAGCCAGAATGTCTGAGTTTCAATTGAGCTTCATCCCTCATTGACTGCAGCTTTGAGTACATTTCTTATCTTCCTTTTGCTTCAGCTTTCTCGTCCGTAAAGTGGAAGACAGTTTTTCTCTCATGTAGTTGTTATAAGGATTAAATTAATTTATTTAAAAAAAAAACACTTAAGACTGGGCACAGTGGCTCACGCCTGTAATCTTAGCACTCTCTGGGAGATCGAGGCAGGAGGATCGCCCGAGACCAGCCTGAACAACAGCAAGAGCCCGTCTCTACTAAAATAGAAAAGCTTCTTGGGAGGCTGAGGCAGGAGGATTGCTTCAGCCCAGAGTTGGAGGTTGCTGTGAGCTAGGCTGGATACCACAGCACTCTAGCCCAGGAGACAGAGTGAGGCTTTGTCTCAAAAACAAACAAACACTTAGAACAGTGCCTGGAAATAGTGAGCACTACATAAATGTCAGTTACCATCACTCAAAATTATAATAATGAATAGATCAAGGCTTCAGAAATATGTCAGTTTTCAGAATGACGGATATTTTGTAATGTTTCTGATTTTTAAAAGATCAAAAATGTGGTTTGGATTAGTCCAAAAAAATGTTTGGCTTAATAACTGATTAATGAATATTTGAGAAAGAAATCATTTTGTAATACTCAGTTTAGAGTGGGAAATTCACCAAAAGGAGATGTCTGGCTGGCATAAAAGCCATTAAAGGAATCCTAAGCGTAATGTTGAACTCAACTCTGAAACACAAGCTTTACATTATTGTCCTATCAGTTCTCAAGTTCCTGGCATGTCACGGAAGCAGACAGACTTGGTTTTTTTCAAGTAGTCATTCTTTGCTATTGCTTTTGATTTAGATAAGCTACCTTGAGAAACTTTTTTGTAAGCTTTGTGATTGTTATTTAAAGTGATAGCTGTGAAACACTGTCAAAATATCTTTAACGTTGTGCTTTTCAAAAAGAATGGATAACTCCTTTGAAAGCAATGAGTGGATAATAGAATCCCAGATATCAGAAAGAAAAGTCTGTGAGCTCATGGATGGTATTCATCTGCCAAGACAGGGAAGTCTGTTTCAGGGGCTAACAGGTTTTGCTTGCTTAATTCTGCTCAGCACACTCAAGTTGCTACAATGAGGGCAAAGCACATCGGGCAGTGCCCCAGCAATTACTTTTCCAGCCAGGAAAGACCATGGCCCTTCTGCCTCTCTATAGTAATAGCCAATTCACAGCCATCTAAGAGTCTGGCTTTTCATTGAAGATGTGACTGACTTGAATGGCCTAAATGTTTATTACATATTTAATACATGTGTTAGGTAGATAGCGAGGGATTCCGGGTCTCCTAGGAATGAAAGTGGGTGCTGTGGCCCCCATCTTGGTCCTGCCCCTCTCTAATCTCCCAAGCGACTGCCATACCTGGGGAGGAGGGAATACCCTACAAATCTGCCAATCATAACTTAGCATGCCAGCTGCAAAAGAATGCAGAGGATGCTCTAGCCCATGGGCCAAGCAGCATATGTACCATAAAGTCTGGAAATTAACCTAGAACAACCCACATGTATAGTAATAAAACTCCCAACTGTCCAATCAAAGTGGTTCTATGGTGTTATCTGAGCCACAGGGAGGTCCCAATCCCAGCACTGCAAAACAAGGCACAGATCACAACCAGGCTCTTTCTGTGCCTTTCCTTTTACTCTCCCTTTACTGTGACAATGGGTCCAGTCATCATCTGTGGCATATGTATCATGCTCTGTAAACCTATATCTTTGCTCTTGCCCTATAATCCTATCTCTCTCCTCAATAAACCTTGTTTTCGTGCTTGCCTAACTTTGGTGCATGTGGTTGTTCTTCCGCCATGCGCATGCCAAGAACCAACATTTTCACACTGAAACCTGACACGTACTTGTTTTAATAGTATTTTTGAACAAAAATTTTACCTTATAATTAATTTTATTTCATTATCTATACATGAGTTATGGTAGCTTATAGCCAATGTGGAGATTAATGATATACACAAAAATTAAGTGCAAATCTGCATTTTGAACTGAGCGCACGTGTAAGAGGATTATAGCATTAATTACAAGAGTTAGAACTTCAGAATTTGAGAGACAGCATGATTTGGTGAAGCAAATACAGGCTTAGGAGTCAGACTAGTGAGCTTTGAATTCTACCTTGTTTATTTCCTACTCATTTGAGGTTTTTTGTTTTTTTGTTTTTTTTTTTTTTTT
>CAUYRT010101503.1:0-31437 GCA_963574885.1 Lepilemur ruficaudatus | reverse complement strand
CTCTACTAAAAAAATAGAAGGAAATTAATTGGCCAACTAAAAATATATAGAAAAAATTAGCCAGGCATGGTGGCACATGCCTGTAGTCCCAGCTACTCAGGAGGCTGAGGCAGGAGGATCGCTTGAGCCCAGGAGTTTGAGGTTGTTGTGAGCTAGACTGATGCCATGGCACTCACTCTAGCCTGGGCAAGAGAGTGAGACTCTGTCTCAAAAAAAGAAAAAAAAAAAAAGATCAAGCTTACTAACAGAGTCACTGACATGCTCTCCTCCTCCCTCCCTCTGAAACAGTGGTTACAAATCCAAATGCCT
Organism: Lepilemur ruficaudatus; assembly: GCA_963574885.1. Taxonomy (NCBI): domain Eukaryota; kingdom Metazoa; phylum Chordata; class Mammalia; order Primates; family Lepilemuridae; genus Lepilemur; species Lepilemur ruficaudatus. The sequence goes on along the minus strand of CAUYRT010101503.1, from coordinate 31,128 downwards.
GTGAGAGTCAGGTAGGTGACATAAAGAAGTGAAGCACACCATGTACGATGCAATAGAGAGCGGTGGGGACTTTGGAGAGCTGAAAAGGGAATTTCCCAGCTAAAGGGAGCCACGATTCTGCTCCACCCATGAGTGACTATCTGCGAAGGCAGGTCCATTTTTCCAGATCATCTGATATTTCAAGAAAAGCTAGCAAATCCAAATGTGAATGTGAAATCAACTGATTTTCAAATGTTGACCATTCATTTCAAAAGTATTTAAGATCATGCAAGCCAAGCAATGTACTTTCACGAGCCAATTCTGACCTACAGACACCCCATCTGCAACTTCAGGTTTAAAAGGATTAATAGGTACATTAGCCTCAAACTTCCAGAGTTATATTTTACTATTGACAGGAAGTTCTTCCCTACTGTAAGATACTGTGTGTGGAATCTCTACCTCTTGGGGTCATTGAGTGGTCCACAGTATCTTACAAATAGGAAGCTAGGAGAGGGGACACAATAGTACTTTTCTTGCCCTTAAACAAAACCATTCTCACATAATATAACAGCCCAAGCCTTCATATTTAATGACTATCACACCCACTTAGCAGCACTCATGGGATTGGTAGAAAGGAAAAGTATACCTTAGATGCATATTTTCCATATATTATACCTTTCCTCAATGACAAGAGAAGGAAATACAGTGCTCCGTTGGGCCATTTTCTTTTTAATAATTCACATCTGTTGAAAAAATAAGCACTAAATTATTTAACAGTTTATATCCAGAACTTAAGTAACCTCAAAATCTTATTATCAAATTATTAAGCAGATCATAAATTATGTTGACACTATCAGTTATATTATTAAATGCCTTATATCTTATATATAAAATAAACAACAAATGCTTCTAAATAAGAAGGAAAAAAATCAAGCCAAATGAAAACGCTTCTGGAATTAATACTGCTAAGCCTCAGCAGACAGATCAACAAAGACTGTTAAATGGAGTTTCCTGAAGTTTCTTCTCTCCAAATCTGCATCTCAAGCTTGAGAAATCGCTTTTACAGAAACAAGAGTTTCTTAAACAGGCTTATTCAATCTTATACTTCTCTGCAGAAATTTGCAGAAAACTACCTTAGTAAATTAGATCTCAGCAGATTTAGTAAATTCCATGGCAAATTAAGAGCACTTGTTTCTAGATTAACCTTAAATAAAACAATGCATGATCAATGTGATCTGATTTGAGGGAATCTATCCACTAAGAGAATGAAAATGATATTCTTCATTAGAACTTTAAAACTTTATTATAAAATACAATCATTCATATTACATCTTGCATAAAAGGAATATTTGATCATCACAACTCATTAGAAATCTGAACAAAACTAGAGGGTTTTTAAAATAGTTTATTACTTAAGTTTTTCAATAGTGCTATTAATTGCCTTAAAACAATGAATGCCTAGTAACTGAGATCTGATTCTGTCATTAATGCCCATTTAGATGCTAGAATCAGAAAGCATTTCTGATTGAAACCATTGTTTTGGCATCATTGAATCTCATTTAGAGATTCAAAATGTGAACGTTTCACTTCCCTAGACAAAGAACTTTAAACAAATTGCATTTCAGAAAAAAAAGCAATTCATGCCAAACAAGCTCCGATGCCCAAGGAGTTCTTAAGTGTCAAAGATAAGAATTTCTGCCACGTGAACTACAGTGGTGCCCCCTTATCCATGGGAGATACAGTCCAAGGCCCCCAGTGGATACGGGAAACCGTAGATAGTACCAGACCCTATATAGTCTATGTTATTTCCTACACATACATACCTGTGATAAAGTTTCATTTATAAATTAGGCACAGTACTCTTGCACTATTAATAAGTGAAATAAGAGTCACTTGAACACAAGCACTGTGACATCTCAACAGTCAATCTGATCACAGAGACGGCTACCAAGTGACTAACAGGCAGGTAGTAGACAGCAAGGATACGCGGGAGATCCCAGGGCCACGCAGGATGTCATCACCACACTACATAGAACAATGTGCAATTTAAATGAATTTTTTTATTTCTGGAATTTTCCATTTAATATCTTCAGACTGAGGTGAACCGTGGGTAACTGAAACTGCAGAAAGCAAACCCGTGGATAGATAAGAGGCCACTACCATAAATAAAATTAGGCCAGTGTGGAGAATGCTATTATTTAGAATCATAGAATCTTTATAATTTTAAAGTTATAAGATACCTCAGCTGAGATACTAATCTATAGAACAGCCCAATTTAAGAAACATTCATTGGGCATCTATTAGGTAGCCAAGTAACGTAAATAGGTAAGACAAAATCCCTTCCCTCTGGGGAAGTCACCTAAACCAATCATAAAACAATGGGGTATACTTACACCACATTTTATTAATCCACTCATGAATGGATGGGCACTTGGGTGGAGTTCTACTGAGCCATAAAAAAATGAATTAATACCTTTTGTAACAATCTGGATGGAACTGGAGACCATTCTCCTTAGTGAAGTATTGCAAGAATGGAATAACAAACACCACAAGTACTCACAGTTAAATTAGCACTAACCAAACAGCACTCATGTGCACAGATGGAAGTTAAACTCAATGGAAATCAAGCAGGTGGGGGGGGGGGTGAAATCAAGCCTGAGGGTACAAGGTACACTATCTGAGTGATGGGCACACTTCTAACTTTGTCTCAAACAGTACAAAAGCAATTCACATACATTTGTACCCCCATAATACTCTGAAACAAAAACCAAAAAACAATGGGGTAAGTGGCTAACCGTAGGAACAAAAACACATGGGAAGGAAAAAAAGGAGAGGGGTCGATTTTTCCTGCCTAGCAGTGAGGGCAGGGAAGAACCAATGAGACTGAGCAGGCTCTCTCTCCCAAGGTGGGGAATGAAGAGACTGTTTCACAACTTCACTCTTCAACAAACACTCCAACCTCTACTTCCTTTCCTCTCAACACAATATGGCCCAACCCATCCTTCCAGCCTCATATTTAGCCACTTCACCAGCTCCAGCAACTCTAACACTGCCCACTGCCACCCCGTCCACTGCCGTCCTTGGATCTGCCATACAGTCTCCCACCATCTTACCTTTGCTCATGTGCCCTATCAGAAATGCCCTTCGCACCCCTGCCAGCCTAGAAAACTCCTATGCATCCTTTAAGGCCCCACCAGCCCCTGGTATTCTATACAATGGCTTCCTATTTTATATTTCTTCAACTCTTTAACTGTGTTTTTTATACTACTTATTATGTGCTATTATTTTTAGCTGTTTAATAATAGTCTGTGTCCCTTACTAAACTATATGCTTCTTAAGGGCCCATTTCAAATCTTCATAGATGTAGAGGTGACCTAGAAGACGCCATGCATGTTTGTTATTGAGTGACTGAATGACTCATGCTTCAGGATCAGAGACTGCAGCAATGAAGGCATTAGAGAATCTGCTCAGTTACAAAGTATGGTTCTCTTTTACAGAGCATACTCTTGAGTGAAAAGAAAAAACTAGAAAAAAAATGAAAAAAGAATAAGAAAAAACAAAACCAAAAAAAACCTATCGTTCTTTACCAAACCTGAATCCCAAGTATTACACACTCCACAAGCATCTGAATGAATGGAAACTCTGGCATCCCCTCCCCTGAAGGTCGTTTGATCCGTCTGGATGAGCTACAAAAGCCCAACCACTTCAACGTTCTGAAAAAGGAGTCTGTGCACCACTGATTACTGGAAATGTTTTTCTAGTAGCAAACCCTCCTCTGTGCTATATGCCATGATAGAAAATGTTGTATGGCTGAGGTCACAACACACGTATTCAGAACTCATGTCCTTTCGTGAATGTGGGGAGGATCTGTCTATCTGTTAGGTCACTTGGTTTGTTAGCGTCATGATTTTCCAGAACACGGGACCTACACTGTAGATGAATAAAGATTGATGATACATAAGTCACTGGATTAAATAACTTCTCAAGCATCATTTCCAGATCTTCCCATTGTTGATTCTGGCTTACCTGCCTGAGGTTATCATCTCCTGTACATTTACACATCTGTTCTCTGATACCACAAGCGGGTTGACAACTTCATCACACAGGTCCGGGTTCCATGCTGTTTTGATTATGCCATGATTCAGTGTTATATTAAATAGTCTTCACTTTATATGTTTTAAAAAATTGGGGAAAGTAGGAGAAGAAACAGGTAGATAAAGCAAGGAGAAAAGAATTGAAAGATACAAGAAAAATTAAAAGCATAATGCCTAAAAATATGTCAACAGAATTTGGAGGTTCATGCAAGAGTAAAGGGAAATGCTATTGTTTAAATCAAAATAATTATTTGTTATTATGAGGATTCTGTGAAGTAAGAAGCAAAAACATGCGTATTTTAATATTTTAATGACAAAAAGGAGACATTAAAGTCAATCAATTATTTATATATATTTTTTTAGAGAGACAGGGCTCTCACTATGTTGCCCAGCCTGGCCTCGAACCCCTGGCTTCAAGCAATCCTCTCGCCTCAGCCTCCCAAGTAGCTGGGACTACAGGCACAAACCACTGTGCCCAGGGAATTATTATATTTTTATAAGTAATGTGATACCGAGTGGAAATATCATTTTATATTAAAATGACAAATGAATTTAATAAATCAAAATGACAATTTTTACTAAAAAGTTGAATATACCAGTCATGTAAAAGCTAACAGATTTTCATTTCACCATTAAAACATAGTGCTGATATGTTAGGCTGAGTGTCAGAATAAAAAACATAGGCAAAGCATTTATGAATAAAGTGGTTGTAATTTGATGGTGGAGGGGGAAAAAAAAGCCTCTTTCCTTATAGTTAAAAATAGAGTGAAAGGATAGCAGGCGGGTGGAGAACAGTTGAAGGTGTGTCTGGAAAGACAGGTGGGAGTTGTTCCCTAACTCGTCTCCAACCACACGACAGGCTCAGACCCGAGGACTTTATCCTAGCAGCAGTGAGGAGTGACGGAAGTTGTGGGCTCTGGGGTGTGGAAGGCAGGAGCCTCCAGGGCAGGCAGAAGTCGGAGGAGGGAAGAGTGGCAGCTGCGGGTGCAGGCCCACGGCCCTGGGGACTGACTAGGAATCGAGCCAGCCCAGGGATGGGATCTGCCTGAGCAGGAAAGGCTGGAGTTCAGCTAGAGCTCCCTCATTCCTCTCTCGCCGCCTCTGGCCTCTCTCCCCACCCTCTTCCAGCTCTTCTTCCTCACCTTCTCCCTTCCAATTTTTGTTTCCCTACCATTGATTACTCTCCATTCATTTTCCTTTGCCCTTTCCCTGTTCATAACTTCCCATTTTTACGGTCCATTTTCCTTCCTTGCACGGTCTCTCCTGTCCCTCCTTCTCTCCCTCTCCCTTTGCACAACTACAGTCCAATAGACGGGGCCCACCATATTTTTCTACCATAGAAACATGTGTGGTCAGAAAGGCCCTCACTTGAATCCTGGCTTCCTCACCGACTGTGTCTTCCCGAGCTGGCCTGAGTTCGTCGGGTTGGAGAGCACGTACGAATAGCTGCTCACGCTTAGCTTGCACCTCGCCTGGGTCAGGCACTCACGCCGCACATTTACATGCAGCAGTTTAATTCATCCTCACAATCGTTTGGGAAGGGAGTACTCTCATTATCTCCAATGAACCAGAGCAAACTGAGACTTAGAAATGTTAAGCAACCGGTCCAGCTTCACACAGCCAGGAAGGAGCAGAGCCAGGATTTGAACCTTGGGCCTCGGCCTCTTCATCACCAGGCCTTACCCACAAGGAGGCTATGGGGTATCCAGAACAGTGTCTGGCTTTAGGGCACTGGATAAGCTTCCAGTAAGGGCTGGTTTCCTTCCCTTCTTTGGCTAATGTCTGTTCATGCATGTCTGATAGAAAAAAAATTATATATATATAGGTAATTTTTGAGAAAGTCTTGCTCTGTCACCCAGGTAAAATGCCGTGTCATCATCATAGCTCACTGCAAGCTCAAACTCCTGGGCTCAAGCGACCCTCCTGCCTCAGCCTCCCAAGTAGCTGGGACTACAGGCATGCGCCACCATGCCCAGCTAATTTTTTCTATTTTTAGTTGTCCAGCTAATTTCTTTCTATTTTTGGTAGAGACAGAGTCTCGCTCTTGCTCAGGCTGGTCTCGAACTCCTAAATTCAAGCAATCCTCCCGCCTTGGCCTCCCAGAGTGCTAGGATTATAGGTGTGAGCCACCACACACTGCCCAGTCCCTGGCTTTATTCTGGGCACTCCATGAGGAGCTACGTTGTCTACAGCTATATCCCAAGCACCTAGCATATGGGAGCTGATCAATAAATGTTTGCCAGATGAGTGAACCTCAAGGACGATTCAACTGAAGTAATTCATGAAGTAATTTCATGATACTGAATTTAATCGATTAAATTATATTCTGACTGGAGAATGAATGTGCAACCAGAACGGGGAATGGTACACACAGTGTGTCTAGTAAAACCATAGTTTGAAGAGACAAAATGTATCAGTGTTTCCAAGAACCTGAAAATCTGGGGCAGTAGGGCGAGTTCTGCACTAGAGTAGGATGCATTAGGCTCTCATGGTCCAGTGACATTAGCCATTAAGATAATCCTGTCCACTCCTCTTGCCCTGACTCCATAGTCACCAAGCATATCTTGTAGCTTCCTATTTAGGTATATATAAAAGAAGAGTACGCAGGAATCAGCAATCACAGGTCCCAGTCTACCTGCCAGCTACTTTTCTCTTTGTGAATTAATATATTGGAATCACACCTCTGATGGGAACCGGACTTGGGTAAGTCAGCCTGTGAGGGCTGATCATCTCTGACTGCTCTAACAATGCTGACCTAAACCCATGACACTGGAACCCAAGACACCGAAACATGACAATCAAAACATGGTACCTGTTGTGGTGGGCTGACTCAAAAGGTACACCTCCATCCCTTTCTCTTGGTATTCACACTTCGTGTGATCCCCTCCCCTTGTGTAGGTGGGACCTGTGACTTGCTTCTAACCAACTGAATACAACACCCAAAGACCAGCCAACTGACAGTCACCTGTACTCAGTGGGAAGCTGTAGTCAGCTGGGGTTCCAACACCAAATCACATAGGGTATAATGCTGCTCACCGGGAATAGAATATCTCTTACAATCTACGTTTTAAGTCATTTAATAGATTTCCAAATGGCTGACTTGCTTAGAAAATCTCAAAAGAATACTGACAAAAGAATAAGAATTTTAACAAGTTTTTTTCATAACAGTGGCCCTGTTCTTACCAGTGGAAGCAAATTATAAATCTAATCTGCCACAAGAGATAAAAATCACAAGAGTTACCATTTCATCCCCTCAGATTGGCAAAAATCAAGTCTGGTAAGATCAAGCATTGACAAGAATATACATGGAGCAACAGGAACGCCAGATGGGAATGCGCCAGATGGGCGTGTGAATTCCCATCTGTGAATACCACCACTTTGGACAGCAATGCTCAGTATCTAGTAAAGCTGAAGATGCACAGCTTTCCCCCATTACTCAATAATTCTATTAAGAAATACTCAAAAAACTTTCCAAATGTGTTCACAGGAGGCATTTACAAGAATGCTTAAGGTAGCATGTTTCTAATAGCCAAAAAGTGGGGAGGGGGGAAATGAACACCCATCATTGGGCAAATGGATGAATAAACTGTGATGTATTCATGCAACAAAAGAACAAATAGTATTGAAAATAAATGAATTAGAATTATAAGTCCCAATGTGAATGAATCTCCACAAATATATTACGTGGGGCCAGGCGCAGTGGCTCACGTCTATAATCCTAGCACTCTGGAAGGCCGAGGAGGGTGGATCACTCAAGGTCAGGAGTTAGAAACCAGCCTGAGCAAGAGTGAGACCCCATCTCTACTAAAAAGAGAAAGAAATTAATTGGACAACTAAAAATATATAGAAAAAAATTAGCCGGGCATAGTGGTGCATGCCTGTAGTCCCAGCTACTAGGGAGGCTGAGGCAGAAGGATTGCTTGAGCCCAGGAGTCTGAGGTTGCTGTGAGCTAGGCTGATGCCATGGCACTCTGGCCCAGGCAATAGAGTGAGACTCTGTCTCAAAAAAAAAAAAAAAAAAAATATATATATATATATAGTACGTGGAAAAAGCAAGTTGAAGAAGGATATGGACACTATACAATGTCATTTTTACAAGGATTTAAAATGTGCCAAATAATATGCAAAATGTATAACAACTAAAGATGAATATGGAAATGACAAACACCAAGTCAGGTCATTATTTTATCTCCAAGTGGGAGACAGACAGTATCAGACAGGGGCACACAGGGAGCTTTGAATAAATGTATGTTTTACTTCTTTAACTTAATTTTTCATTATAGCATTAAAAAAAACAGGAAGAAAACTACTTCTAGGAAATAATTTTGCCCCCACTTAAAAAAAACAGAGACCAAATATGTAAAGAATAAGAGTTCAAATGAGGGTCAAATTGTTAGTGTCTCCAGAGCATGCACAGAACTCAATCTTGCCTTGTGCGTTCTAAGCCCAAGAGATGGGAATCTCATGGCAACCGTAACCAAATCTCTCCATCAAATCCCTACACTTACAGCATTTTATCCATACTTAACACTATGTGATCTTAACAGATGTTAATATTTCTATAAATGGCTATTGGTTAAATGTCCAACAACAGAAAAGTAGTTAATTAGAACAATGCACATCCACTCAAAGGAATATCAACAGGTATTTAAAGTAATAGTTGCCTGTAATCCTAGCACTCTGGGAGGCTGAGGCGGGCGGATCGCTCAAGGTCAGGAGTTCGAAACCACCCTGAGCAACAGCGAGACCCCGTCTCTACTATAAATAGAAAGAAATTAATTGGCCAACTAAAAGTATATATAAAAAAATTAGCTGGGCATGGTGGCACATGCCTGTAGTCCCAGCTATTTGGGAGGCTGAGGCAGAAGGATTGCTTGAGCCCAGAAGTTTGAGGTTGCTGTGAGCTAGGCTGATGCCACAGCACTCACTCTAGCTTGGGCAACAGAGTGAGACTCTGTCTCAAAAAAAATAATAAAATAAAATAAAGTAATAGTTACAAAGACTATGAAGTAACATAGAAAATATTCATAATATGAGCTACCTATAATGTTAAGTTAAAAAAATCAAGGTGGATTTATGGTATATACTGTATAGAACTATAATCAAGGCCTGGAAATCAGAGCTTTGCTCCATGGCACCAGTTTAGGTGGTGCAAATGTTTTAACTTAAGAGTTTAAAGGATCCTGCAAATTTTTAAGTTCTCTGTCACCACTACCACTGCCACCATTGCCATACCCTACTCCTCTTCATCTTCCTCTTCCTTCTCTCCTCCCCGTAGTGAGAAGCCTACCTGAAGCCAGCAGAGATGGATGGGGCAGGAGACCCAAGGTCTAGGGCAGGGCAACCACTGCCCCACTGATTGCACAGGCCACCAATGAGAGCAGGAGCTTGCCATAAATTAACCACAGGGGCCCAGGGTGGGAAAGTGCCTCCAAATGATGTGCGAAGGAAATGAAAACAGCCCAAATAAGGACATCCTGACTCCTTTTTAGTAGGCAGCTCACCTCACCCCACCCCTGAGCAGAATTTTTGAGAATAGGTGAGCAGTTCTTGGAAGAAATACACTGGGCCAGTACTGGGCTCACATATTTAGGGGTGTAGATGGCATTATGGTTGTAAGGTGGATCTGGGGGAAATCTGGGTAAGTCATCTAGGTCTTACATGGTCTCTAGAACGTTGGGTGTACTCACACCAAAACATCCATCCTTGGACACACTAGGCCAAGGACACACACGTTTCCGACACACCTTGACATTCTGTCAATCATACATTACCCAACCCAGAAATCCCTCCACCATCATGGAGAGGGTAAGGCAAGGATTCCAGTACTAGAAGTACAATTACAGTAATATCCTTTTAAACAGCGGAAAGAACTAAGTCAAAATGTCAATAGTGGCACTGGGTACACTTTTATTCTGCTTTTCCTTATTTTTGAAATACTTTAATAAGTGTATTATTTTCACAATGACAAAAATTTAAATAAATACTTCTTGAATAAAAGAATGAACCAATGAACAACAACAACAAAAAAGCCGAAACTGCTCATTTACAGCTATCGAAACCAAGAAATAAGCCTGATTCCGGGTTTAAAAGGTTGTATGGCTGAGTTAAAACACGTTTGCTGTCAATTTTTACCCCCGCTCATTCCCTGTGGGCACGTAATTAGGCTTGAGCCTGGTGCTCTCATCAAAGCTGTGACTGAAGCCTGGATTGCCTGTACGTCAGGGAATCGGGCGTATTGTACAGGTTCAGTGGCTCTGGGGTGCCACCGGCACAGTGTTCCGAAAGCCTTAGGTTCCAGGGAAAGCATGAGTCCCTCCACAGGGTCCCAGAGCAGATATTTCCAATGCCTTTTGTGAAATCGGCCTTGATTGCACTGAGCAAGACTTGTGTTCTTTCCCCTTCCGCTCTATCACATTCACAAAGGGAATTCTGTTGGGGGTAGAACCATGAGGGGTGATTGTGTTTCTGACCCATCAAAATGAACTTTTGAGAATGCTTAAAAGATGTTCACTGGTCTTCCAGCCAGTGCAGAGATCACTGTATAAATAAAAGGATGCAGCCAAGCGGCAATCCACATGGCCTCCATCGGGTCTGGACGGATTTACACACGGACCCCTAGGTGGAACGGACACTGATGTTGCTTTAATCCACCCTCCACAGCTTAGACCCGTGTTAACGTTTTTATGAGAACCCTGCAAAAACAGATTGGTTTTTGTTCTCATCTATTAATAACAGCTATTTTGAAATGCTATTTAAATCTTCTATTGTTATTTGAACTTCATGGATTATGTCTCCCCAGCCGAGCCGCTCTGGGGCAGCAGGGACCACATCCCGTACGAATCTGTAATCCCCGTGGAGCCTGGCACGGCGCCTCTTCGCAGACACTCATAAATATTTGTTCACTTGCCTTTTTGTTTTTCTAGTTAGGGAAGGCCCATTGTTTTAATTGTTGAGTTGCTCTGCCCAAATGACATATGGATTGCTGACTCAAGGTGCCTCTCCAGCTGTGAGCCCGGCACATGGCTTAAGGTCACCCTGCCGCGTGCCCGGGCACTCACACCAAAAAAAAAAGAAATGTCTTAATATTACTTTAAGGGCGTTTTATTATGATAAACAGCTATATTTGGCCACTTTTCCTTCTAGCATTAGAAAAGACACCTTCCCAAATGTTGAGAAGGGAATGTGCTAAATGCAACAGCTAGAACAGAAAAAAAATATTATTAAAAGCTGGTGTAAACTCTCTACCTACTGAACTACCTCCACCCCCAGATGCACCAAGGATCACACAGAGGAGGGGAAGGCACGACTCCGTGTACTCATGCAGACAGAATGCTAGCGGTGACTTTGGGTTCTACCCTGCAGGAATCCCTGACTGAAAAGCTAAGAATCTGGGCTTGGAAGAAAGATCCAGTCTCCAGTCTGTGCCTTTCTTCTCACACACAGATAGAGGAGGTTGGACTTCTCTGCCTAACATGAGAGTCTATGAGAGACTCTTTTATTTGGAGTAACAACTTGAGCACAGCACATTAATTTTATAACTATCTTAGAGCAGGGGAGGACTCTAGAGCTTTTCCAGAGATAATTAAAAATGGGGGGGGGAAAGCGAATCTGAAATAAATAAAAAACAAGCTTAAAGCACCAGGGGTTTCTGAATAACATCTTCCCGGTTAAACAATTTTAAGAATTCCATAATGCAAAAGCAACCCCCACACATTCTCTCCCACATAAACATGCTTTTTATTTAAGCCGCACTCAGCTACAGCAGCAGAATTTCTCGCCTTCACTTCCACAGCTACTTCATCCAGAGAGGATGTCGTCTCCACAAAAGCATCCTTTCTGGGAGGTGGGGAGGGGAGCTGACCACCAGCCGGCAAGTGCAGACACACCTTGAGGGAAGAATACCGCGGTTCCCAATAACCCCAACAGCTCACACCCCTAAAATCCGATTTGTGACCTCGAGTCCCAATGTTGCTTTAGCAGGGACTGAAAAATTCGGGCTTTTTGATGTTTATCAGCCAGTACATTCCCAGTTACTTTCCTGGTGTGCCAGAACGAGGTAATTATTTCCGATAAACCATTTTATTCTCACTGATAACTACATTTTTAAAATACCAGGAACCACTGAGCCATGGGAAGGAATCAACAAAAGATCACCGAGCAGTAAAAAGCAATCGAGTTTTCTCTTTTTCCAAAAATCACCTGCTGTTATATGAAAAACTCGTGGAACAAAAAGACACATTCAATAAGTCAAAAAAGTGAAATAATCAGTAGGGAGAGGGAGGACAATAGAAGAGATGTTAAGAGAAAGGACCAGGCAGAAAGGGAAGAAGAGGAGAAATAGCAGGTGGACGGGAAGAGGGAGCCAAGGAGGCGCAGAGCAGAGAGAGGAGGCCAGACACGCAGGAGGAGGCAGGTGGCTCCAGGGTTCCAAGGGAGGAAGTGAGCCTGAAAAACTACTCCTCTCACATTCAGCTGCTCATTTGGGGTGTGAAGAACTAGATGGGCCATTTTTAATATGCTATGTTAGGTTTCTCTACTGTTTTTTTAAATCAAATGTGCTCTTTCTTTGTCTTGACACACATACACGAAATTAAGATGTCATCAGGGAAAGCTCATTTTTTTCTACTTACAACATGAAAATACCTTCGCAAATTATCTACCGTCTTTCCTGAAAGATCCAATTTTGGGCCAACACCCATCTGACTGGGTAAGGCATGGGTTGCACACCCACCTTCACGGACCAGATGCTGGCAGACAGCTCTCAGGCCATTCTGTGCACTTGCTTAATGACTTGTCAAATTACTTAGTCCAGTCAACAAATACTCATTGAGGCTCTACAGTGCTGAACAAGACACAGCCCCCACACTGGAGGAACTTCAATTCTATAGGGAAATAATACTAGCAAGCCACCACGCAAGAATGGAGAGGCTGGTAAGGGCCACGTGAGTGGTACCAACCAGGTGTTGCCACCACGCAGAAGGCAGAATCACTTTGAACTGAGGCATCAGGAACAGCATTTGTGGAGCAGGCATTTGAGTTGGATATTCAAAGGGGTAAACTATATGAGCTCAGGGTACATGAGAAAGGGTAGAGAGAGGATCAAGCAGAGGAACACTGACGAGTAAGAACCATGGGCCACACAGGTTCCTGTTGCTAAGCAGTGGGAGAAAAAGCTGGAACATTCAATCGAGGCCAGTGCACAGAGGCATTCACTCCACAACTCCCTGGAACAGAAGAAAGACAGGAGGAACAGAAAGGAAGGGACAAGGGAGGAACACTGGGCAGGGAGCACCCCAACATTCGATGACCAACTGGATGTGGGAGTGTGCAGAAGAGCTGCAGGTATTCAAGTGCCAGCTACAGACAGGGGGACAGCAGCAATAGAATCACTGAGGAAGGCACCAAAAGGGACACACTGCCGCTACTCATTAGAAAACGTCAGACAAGCCCATGTTTAAGGCCGTTCTACAAAATAACCAGCCTGTACTCTTCAAAGGTGTCAAGGTCGTGAAAGACAGAATGACTGGGAAACCATCCCAGATTAAAGGAAATGAAAGAGGCCTGAAAACTAATGCAACATAAGATCCTGGACCAGAAAACATCTTGTTTTTATTAAGATCTTTCTTTCTCCCTTTTTGCTATAAGGGACATTACTAGGACAATTGGTGACACTTGAGTAAGGTCTGTAGATTAGATAATAGTACTGAGTCAGTGTTACTTTTCTGATTTTGACATTTGTTATACAAGAAAATATCCTTTTAGAAAGGAAATAGACATGTAAGTATTTGGGGGGTAAAGATGTATAACATGTCGACAACTTGCTCTGAAATGGTTCGTGACAAATTACAACATGTATGTGCGTGTGCATATGTACATACATGTGGATAGACTCAAAGAGAGAAAGTGAGAGAACATGATGGTGTGAGAACGATAAAGCAAGTGTGGTAAAAAATCAATAGTTATAGAATTTGGTTAAAAGGCATATTGAAATTATTTAAATTATTCTTGCAGCTTTTCCATAAATCTGAATTATTTCAAAATAAAAAGTTTTAAAAGGGTGAAAAAAATGGTTAGGGAAGCCAGGATTACAGAACAGAGAAGATATAGTCTAGCTTCAGAGTATTAAATTCTGAGTGGGATTTGGGAGAGAGGTCCGGACTGGAAATGTCGATTTGAAGGCATCCGGGGACCCTGAGCAAAACAGGGTTAAAAGCAGGGCTCCAAGGTCAGATCTCCGGAGTTCCTTTCCCAGGGTTGCTCCTGGACAAGCAGAGCCTTATTGAAATTGTTCTAATTTCCCTCTGCTTCAATTTCTCCACCTACATAACAGGAATAATAAGAGTCTGTGCCTCACGGTTGGAGCGAGGATTAGCAGACATAATACAAGTGAACAAGGGCACCCAGGGAGGCGCTGGCAAGCACCCAGTGCTCTGTAACTGCTATTGTGGGCTTGGACGCGATGTTGAGCTGGAAGAGAGAAGGGGAGAGGCCAGGAAAGGAACAGAAAAAGACCAAGGACAGGATGTCACAGAATCCCCACATCTAGAGGCCAGGAGACAAGGAAAAGAAGAAAAATGAGGTGTGAATGGGCCTGGACAGCCAGTGCCTCAGAGACAGGGAGCGACATGCAGGAGGAGGGCTGATGCCAGCTGAAGATGCAGGGCACGGATCAAGGCAGGGGAAGCCAGAGCGAAGGCGTTGAGTCTGCAACCAGGACACTTCTGACGGGGCACCCCCAGGAAGCAGTTTCAACAGAAAGATGAGGGCGGAGCCAGAAGAGGCAAGTGGACGGTCAAAGGAGAGAAACTGAGGACAGTTTCTCAACAGAGCAACAAGGGTCTAGAACTGCACTGTCCTGTATAGTAGTCACTGGCCTCACATGACTGCTTAAACTGAATTCAAATTCGTTTAAAATTAACTACAATGAAAAACTAAGTTCCTCAGTCACGCTAGCCACATTTCGTATGCTCAATAACCACATGTGACTACCACATGGGGCAGTACAGACATAAAATATTTCCCCCACCACAGAACGTTCTATTGGACAGAGCTGGGCCTTTAGCACAATTTCTTTTTTTATAATATTTTTTTTTTCTTTTAATTGAGACGGGGTCTCGTTCTTGCTCAGGCTGGTCTTGAACTCCTGAGCTCAAACAATAGACCCCCCAGAGTGTTAGGATTACAGGCGTGAGCCACCGCGCCCGGCCTAGCACAACTTGTTATGAGTAGAAATTTCTTACAGCGGAGTGAGGGTTGGGGACAGAGTTAGGAGGGACCCAAGAAACTGAAGAAAGGGAATAACAAACACAGCAAGTTCCCAAAAGAGGCAAGAAGGAAGGGATAAAGTTCAGAGAATGAAGAGTGTGGAGTGTATGTGGGTTAATCCTGGGGAAAGGACTTGTAGACATTTTCTTCCTTTGAGAAAGAGACAATAAAGAAGGACAAAGAGAGGAAGAGAGAAATGCTTGGGAGTAGTAAGGAAGGTAAAGTGGGAATTTATATTGTGAAATCAGTGGTGAGATTGGAGCTAGCATAAATTTGCTATGGAACCAGTCCGGAGGTCTTTATGATTTTCTCCTGGATAATTTGGCAGGCTGAGAGAAGAAAAAGCAGATAATGAGTGTGATTCTGGACTGAGGACTGCAATATGAGAAGCTCGACATGCTAAGACAGAGGATTCTGGATTCCAGGCAAAACTGAAATGGCTGGCAACCCATACACTCCAAGTCAAGAAACGGAGACATAAAGGGGCTGAAGGATGGAACGGCAAGGGATTAAGGGACCAGAATCCTCAGCGATGGTTAAAATCAGGTGCAACAGGTGTAAAGAGTCAGCTGAGTAGACTCAAGTCCAAGTTCCAGATCTTGAAGGTGGAAAAATTCCCAAGACTAAACAAGTCCAAGATGTTAGCAGTGGAGAAAAGTAGAAACTGAGGCTACAGAAGTTGATGTTGAGGAACCTCAAGGTCAGTGAATTAAAAGAGCCTCAACATAAACCCCAAAGTCACTGGCAAGAAACAAAGCAGAGAAGAGAACAAAGCTAGTTACTCACATTTTGTGTTTGTTTCTTAGTTTATCACTTTTTTGTAGCATCAGGTGAAGTGATTCCCACTGAATGGGGGTGGACACCAGAATTACCCAGAGTTCTCTTTTTTCTCCTCATCCTCCCTGTCCTACTGCTCCTCCCTTTGGGGTTTGGTATTTTGTTGTTCTTGTTGTTGTTTTCAAGACAGGGTCTTCCTCTGTCACCCAGGCTGTAATGCAGTGCCATGATTATAGCTCACTGCAACCTCAACTTCCTGGGCTCAAGTGATTCCCCCACCTCAGCCTCTGGAGTAGCTAGAACTACAGGCATGCACCACCAAGCCCAGCTAATTTTTCTATTTTTTGTAGAGATGGAGTCTTTCTATGTTGCCCAAGCTGGTCTTGAACTCATGGCCTCAAGTGATCATCCTGCCTCAGCCTCCCAAAGTGCTGGGATTACAAGCATAAGCAACCATGACTGGCCTGGGTTTATTTTTAAAAATAAGGATTCTTAGATCTCATCGGTCTCCCCCGGACCCCACTCCCCACCCCCCTCGTGATTCTAATTTGGTATATTTGAGAGAGTCATGAAGAGTTATGTTTTTCAGAATGTTCCAGGTGATTTGAGGAGCCACCAGGTTTGGGAAGTACTGAGCCAGAAGATAAGAAGGAGGGCATGGGGCACAAGCGAACAGCACTACCTTCTAAGAGACTTGGTTGGGGATAGGCTCATGGCTGAGAAGTGGCACTAAGGAGCCAGTGGAAGAGCACACCCCTCTGGTGAGATGGGAGAGGTCAGCAGAGAGGGCTGTTCCAAGGGAACGTGTTCACTCAGGCTCTGGTGCTAGGGAAGGGAGAGGAGGTGGGCTCAGTGACAAAAAAAAAAAAACATGAAAATGCAGGAGTGTTGCTGAAGGATACAAGAAATAAGACACTGAACGGCAAATTGGAGTCACATAAGTTAGTGGCCTGCAGAGAGAGGAGGCTGAAAAATGTGCTAATGAGGGTTCCAAGTGCAATGGTGTGTGCGGTTCACTGGAGGGTTTGTAGGGTTTGGCAGTTGAACTCTTGGGCAGGAAGGATTTTTCTATCTCTGTGCTAACATGTAAACCATTAAAGATTATTAAACCCTCAGGTAAACAAGCTTGCAGATTATACATTAACCTTGGAAACTTTGTCTTCCCACTCCACATTGTCATACAGATGAAATCATATTTGAATGAGTATCAAAGGTAGCCTTGAAGCAGAAAGTCTGAAGAGGCAACCCCAGGAATCTGTAAGAGGGCACTTCCTCCCTTCCACCACCATGGAAGAGGGAAGTTTATCCACTGAGAATATGGAAGGGGGCCTGAGTGTCTTTTTAAGTACCAGCCAATGCTAAAAATAGAAGTGCCACAGCCTACTAGGGCTCAGGAGCACTCCCCCAACACACACACACACACACACACACACACACACACACTCCATGACAGGGCCCAATGTGCAAATTCTAAGGATGGTTCTCAAAAAAGAACATATTTACTCTCACAAACCTCACTCTCATTTAAAGAGCAAGCTGCAAATGTTTGCCCCTACTTCCAAGAAAGCTGCACTTTTGTGCATTCAAATCATCCTAGCATTATTTCTGGTTACTCCCATGAAATAATTTATAACGCTGGCGTACACAGACTCTAAGCTGAGGGTGCGAGCACACGCGCACACGCACACACATACACACACACACACACAACCTCGTGCACAGTGAAGAAATGACTCACTTAATTTGCTGCTGCCTGCCACTACAGGGTTTTGGTTTTACCTGTTCAAATACAAAGTTTCCCATTAGATTAACTACGGGAAAGAACTCAAGAGCATTAACCCTGATTTTGTTCTTGTCTTTAGGGCATCTAAGGGGTTTTTAACCTGTGCATCTTAAGAGCCACTCTCTCGACCACCAATTGCTCTACCCATAACCTTCCATAAAACGGTAACATTTTTTGCCACTTTGGGAGCCAATTTATGGAAACCCCCGTAGAATAAACAGGGTTGAACCTTGTCTATCCACTACGTGCAGAACGGTACTTTGGGGCTCTTTCTCAGCTCACAGCACAAGGCACAACAGCAGTGTGGAACTGCAAAGAGCCCGAGCCCCTCCTTCGAAAGATGAGAAAAAGAGAAGGGGCGGAGGAGCAGAACGGTTCCCCTGCCCAAGGTCACTCAGCTCTGAGTGGTGGGTCTGCGGGCTCGCCCCTGCCCCTGGCAATCTGTGCACCAGCGCCGCTCGCCCAGACAGTCCCTCGGGGCTTCGGCTGGGTTGCTAGCATGCAGCCCCCGCGAAAATGCAACGCCAGTTGCGCTCTGTGCCCAACTTCATCCCTTCGCGTCAGCATGCAGTTAACCCTCTCGCCCGCGGCGTGTCACATGGGCCACGCGCAGCTCCCTCTCTCCCCCACGCCTATCTACTGAGCGGCTGCCCCAAGGTCACCGGCCGTCCCGGGGAGCTCCGGGACCCGCAGGACGCGCAGCCGGGGGTCCGGGACGCAGCACTCACCGGCGCGGGGGGCGGGCGCGCCACGGCCGCCCATGTCCTCGCCGGCGCGGCTGGGTGCGGCGGCCGCGGGCGCTAGCTGAGCAGGGCGCCCGGCTGCGGGCCCGCGCCGCGGGGAGCGCTGTCCAATCAGCGCGCGCCTGCCGCCTGGCCCGGCGCGCGGCCCGGCCGGGTTCGCGGCTCCCGGGGGGCGCGAGCCGCCGCGCGCCGCCCGAGCCGCTTCCGAGCGCGTTGCCTGGACGCGGTTGCCGTGGCAGCCCGAGCTGGAGGCTTTCCCCGCGCGCCCGCGCCCAGCCTGCCGGCGCCGCCCCTCCTCCCTCCTCGTTCCCACACCCAAAATAGCCTCTGCTCGGCGCTGCCGGTTCCCACAGAGCTCGCATCCAAGCGCCTCGGAGTTGGCGGGCGGGGATTTCGCTTCTTGGAAAATAAATCCTGGCGCAGGGCTGCTTGACTTGAAGGGAGAGGTGCTGAAATGGTGCCTGATTAAGATAATAGCCACCGTGGTTGCACGGTGGCTGTAATTCTCTCCAGAGTCCTAACATCCCTTATTTACTAAACCTCCTTCCCACAAAATTAGTTATCCCCCCCCCAAAAAAACTGGGGAGAAGTTAATTGATTAGGCCACGGTCTGGTAAACGGCTCGCGCGCTGACGCCCCACCTGTGCAGGTGAACCAACCCTCCGGGGCTGCTGTCATGTAATGAATCACCTTGACACCTGCGGCTGAGACCGAGGACCGCGCTCATCGCAACAGACACGACGCGAGAAAAAACTGCTAACAACCCTCTTCTTCCCCTGCCTTTCTGCTCCCTCTGCTTCGTGCCCCTCCCAAGGCGCCCTAACTCTTTGCACCTTCCTCTCGATTTTGGATTCTCACTGTGATTCCGCACTAGCCGGTGCACTCACAATTTTGCTTCCTCTCGCTGGGCGGGATTTAAGCGGAGTTGGGGACCCCACCTTTGCCAGCCTCGCTGCGTCAGGTTCACACCTCTGTCGCAGACGCTGGTACTTACCCTGCGCAGGTGATCCCGTCCGCCTCCCCCGACAGCCCGAACCCCTCCAACCCGGGGGAGGGAGCGACGTGAGCTGCGGAGTCAGGCCGAGCCGTTTGGGAACCCTCGCTCCAGCAGTAATTTGTGTGTGGTCTTGGGTATTCTTTTTCCCCACCTATAAAGCGGGATAACACCCCCGACAAAGGGCTAATGCATCTGTGACATTCATTCAGTCAATGATGTTTATTGGATGCTTGCCAAGTGCTCGAAACTATGCTTAGCTCTAAGACACAGTGGTGGAGAAGGAAAAAAGAGACATCACTCTCCGCTCTCATGGAGTTTCTAGTCTGACATATGTTAATCGAGTCATCACAGACACATGTAAAACTGCCATTGCGACCAGGAGAGTCAGGGCCTTTAGTCCTGTGATGCGGATACCTGATCTAACAGCATCCCTGCCGCGCTGTAAAAGCTCAAGGATTATTCTATCCTTTTCTCCGTTAGATTCCCACTGGCTGGCGCGTGGTATGTACTCGATAAATACATATTGAATCGAATCCTATGTCATGGTGATGACAGTATCACTCAATTTCCCAGTGACATTCTGCCACTTAAAATATATTCAAAACATATGTAACTGCCACAATTTCTGAAAAGGTGCGCAGGTATTAATATTTCCAGAAATCACCCATGGAAACCCAGAGCCCATCACAGAGAGTCCAGAAAAAGATTCAGCATGTTTCTTGCCTGTCTCCATCGGGTTGCCTTCCAGTGGGTAGGGCGTGTATCTCAGACAGACACATGACAGTCCCCTCTGCCTTGTCTCCCCTCTCTCCTCACTACTCCACTGGGCCCCCCTTCCTGCCCCTCCCCCCTCTAGTCAAAACCTCAGGGCACCCATTCTTGGAGGGACCTCAGATTCCTCAGAATGAAGTGCCTAAAAGCAGAGGAAACTCCCTCTTCCTACTGCTTATGACCTTCAAAGACACTGTGATATTTTATTTGCTACAAGACTCCCTCTCAAGGATAGAGAGGGAGAGGCCCTGGAAGGCGAGGGGCTCATGCCATACGTATGCACCCTTTATAGAAGTTGACTTGAATTTCCTTTCTAAAAATCATACCAATTAACAAATAAAATCTAATATTTAAAAAGACTCACTAATGATACGACAAATAAGTGTAGCTCTTTCAAAACATGAATTTCTCACTATGAACTGAGGTTTCAAAGTGGTCTTGAATCAGGGCCACCTTTTCCCATTTCTGACTTACCATTTTTTCTTTTCCAGGTGATTTGTTTTCAATCCTGAAGGGAAGAAATTTCATGCACAATGATGTGTGCCTATGCTAGTTTGTTTCCAATTCTTTTACTGTAGGCTAAACTGTAATGAAATACCCATATTTCCAGAATTGTTTTGATTGTAATTCAGTATAAGAGATGGATTTTTTTGTGTGCATTACTTTAATTAAAAACCGAACATTGCCTGGGTGCGATGGCTCATGGCTATCATCCCAGCACTTTGGGACACTGAGGCGGGAGGATCCCTTAAACCCAGGAATTCGAGACCAGCCTGGACAATATAGCAAGATCTTGTCTCCACAGGGAAAAAAAAACAGAAAAATTAGCCAGATGTGGTGGCACATGCCTGTAGTCCCAGCTACTTGGGATTCTGAGGAAGGAGGATCACTTAAGCCCAGGAATTTGAGGTTGCAGTGAGCTATGATGATGCCACTGCACTGTAGCCCAGGCAACAGAGTGAGACCCTGTCTTAAAAAAAAAAAACCTCTCTCTACTGTGGCTCTCAAACTTCTAAATCCATCTAAGGTCCCTCTTTCCTTCTTTTTTGAAGCTCCAGCCTCAACAACTTTCTTATCCTCCATATATGCTAATCACCTTCTTTGCACTGTCTGTTCCGTCTCACTGAAATTCTCTTTCCCTACATCATTACATGGCTGACTTCAGATCATCCAGGTGTCAGACAAATGCCGCCTTCTTAGGTAAGTCCACCCTTAAAATCCTTTCTAAACCAGGCACCATGCTAACATCAGTCACTGTCGTATGGCTCTTTTTATTTTCTCCATGACCCTTATCTCTATCCAAAATTGCATCGCTTGCTTGTTGATGATTTTTCCCCTTAGAATGTAAGCTCCATGAGGGCATAGACCACACAATGACTACTGTGTCCCCTGAGCCTAAAATCATGCCTAATAGAGTCTAGCTGCTCAATAGATGAGGAAATTGAGGCTCAAACAAATAAAATGACTTACCCAGACTCATCCAGTTAGTAAGAGATGAAGCCAAAATTTGAACCCAAGTATTTGACTCTGAATCTTGGAGTCCTTTTGTTGCATTATAATTAATGTAATATATATTCAGCAGGTAATTATTTTAGTTATACTGAGTCATGGAAAAAGATCACCTGGATTTTTGTTATTCATAATGCTTATAAAAAACTTATTAAATAATTTTTTTCTTTTTTGCTGCTCTATGATGTTATTATTGTTACACACATACATAGAAAAATCATACTTTAAATGGCTACTCTGGCCAGGCGTGGCAGCTCACGCCTGTAATCCTAGCATTCTGGCAGGCCGAGGCAGGTGGATCACTCAAGGTCAGGAGTTCGAAACCAGCCTGAGCAAGAGCGAGACCCTGTCTCTACTAAAAATAGAAAGAAATTAATTGCCCAACTAAAGATATAGAGAAAAAATTAGCTGGGCATGGTGCACGTGCCTGTAGTCCCAGCTACTCGGGAGGCTGAGGCAGGAGGATCATCTGAGCCCAGGAGTTTGAGGTTGCTGTGAGCTAGGCAGATGTCATGGCATTCTAGTCCCAGCAACAGAGTGAAACACTGTCTCAAAAAAAAAAAAAACAAAAAAAAACAGGCTGCTCTATCTGGAAAACATTTTTGATTTAGTAAAATAGACTTTACCTTAATTGTTCTATTTTTAATGGGCTAAAACTGACATTAAAAACAATGTACTGATTGTACTATTTGGAACAATAGATTTTGTTACTGGGTTCATGTTCTTTTAAACAAAGTTAGTTTTTAAATTAATGTCTTAAGTTCTCCAAAAAAAGGTTTTATAAGGACATTCTAGAATGGAAGAATTGTAGTTTGTTGACTATACATTTTGAATGTACCCAAAATAGAAATATAAAAAGTATGTCCTGAAAAAAAGGCAATATTAAGACTTACATAAAAAACCAGAAGATTTTCAAAATAATAGGTACATGTACTTTAAAAATATTCTATAATTTTTTCTCATAATTCTGGATTTTTCTTTTAATTTTTTGTATCAAAGAAACTTAGTTTATAAAGTCAAACTTGCTTATACTCATGTTTCTTGATCTTTTGATGTTAGTTAGACATTATCTATTCATTTCCTGCTATGGAAGATGAAGAATTAGCTCTCTTACATGCCTCAACTTCCCTTCTGCCACATACACTTCTCATGCCCTAACCTTCTCAATATAATGAAATAATGTTTTATTAAACCACTAATCAACAATGTGTTTACATTATGACTAATGTTGACAGCCTGGTCAAGTATGATTGCACAACTTTTTTTTAACTCTTGGTATTAATAATTGCTTTTTCTGTTCACTGACTTTGTTCTTTATGCATACCTATCACTAATTCATCTATAAACTTTCTGGCAGAACTATAACTCCTTTCACTATGATAACATATCAGGTAAGCTGTTTTTCCCTCTCTCTTTCTCTCATTTTCTTGGGAGTATCCTCCTTGCAGTCCTTCACTTCTTAACCCACTCTGCACTGATTGGTCTCCATCAGACTTGCTGAACATCAGTCCTGGGACTTTCTTTTACCATACTCCTGAGAATTCTCTTTCCTGTTATCTTGGGGTGGACCTTCCATTTCCTAAACCCATGTATACTTATTTTTGATTTACTTTTCGTACCTAGAAAACATTTCTCAGTAGATTCCTGAGAAAGGGTACATATGGGGTACATTTTTGAGACCTAGCATACATGAAAATTTCTTTATTGTGCCCTCATACTTGATGGATAGCTTAGCTGGGTATAGAATACTAGAATGGAAATAAGTTTCTTTCAGAATTTTAAAGGTACTATTCTTTATTCCAGTGTTACTTTTGGGAAGACTGGTGCCATTCTGACTCCTGATTCTTTGTTTGTGGTGAATTTACTGTCTGGAAAATTTTGGATCTTGTCTTTATCTTTAGTGTTCTAAAATTTCAAAATGAATTGCCTTGGTTTGTGTCTTTTTTTTCATTTACTTTGCCAGGGTCTTGGTAGTTCTGTTCAATGTAGACACTCATGTCCTTCAGTTGTAAGAAAATGTCTTGTATAATTTCTGCAACATTAAGGGACTTATTCTGAGTAAACTTATTGGTTGTCCTGTCCTTCAGTATTGCCCATAAAAATGCCTGTGTTAAAGATTTTTTAAAGTTTTATTTATTATTCTCTCTTTAAACTAAATAAAAGGAAAGCTGTTATCTCTTGTGGAAGTGTTAATACAGATACCATTATTATCTCCCCTTAGAAAAGGGGAAGACCCTTTCTTGGAAAAAGAAGAGTCAAACCGATTATGTTAAGGTTAGATATTGGGTATATTTGAGTTTTAAACTTCTAATGAATTAGCAATAATTTTGTATGTGTTCCTGAGACCTGTTCAAAAAAGAATGTTTTGACTTTTAAGTGCTGTAATTAGCAAATTTTATCTCCATGTATAAAATAAAATAGTTGAACCAATATTAATTAGACTTTCATGCTTCTGACTGGATTTGGAAAAAAATAAGCCAGGGAAAGCTAAACCCTAACTTCTGACGTTAAGAGATTTGGGCAGAGGTCCTAGTCAGAAATAGGTGCACTCCTGATGCTGAGAACAGGGCAGGCAGGTGGAAGAACGAGTCTTAAAGGGCTGAGGCTGGGTCAGGTGATAGGACTAGAAAGCTGCCAGTCTTCTTTGTTCTAGGGATGCTTTGAAATCTTACTTCATTGTTCCTAAGAACAAACAACGGAAAGCAGGGGTCAGATAATTGTCTGGTGGTGGTGGTCATTGACTTCAGAGCCATTGCCAGCCACATTCATCCTCAGAGATGTCCACTGGCAGAAAGAACGACTTCAACCAGCAGTGGGAATAGGCAGGATGCCACTTCCACTTTTCTCACGGCACCAAATACATAGTCCTCTTTCCCTTCTTAAAGGCCTCGTTTGATACTTAATTTGGTTGAGTCATGTAAGTGGGGCAGGAAGGATTCAGAAATACAAGGCAGAAACCATACTGTGACAATGTCTCTCATTGTTCTCAAAGAAGAGAGACCTTGGAATTTGTAATAGGTACAGCCCCAAATGGTCCAGGATATTGGGAGCTGCACAGACATTTGAGTAGGACGTTGAAAACCACATGCAAGGGAAAGAGATGGTTTTGGAGTGTGGCTGACACCAGAAGGATACCTAGAATTGTTCCAAGACAAGCAATGGCAGTAATAGTGTGAGGAGTGAGCCAACCAGACTAATTAACAAATTCTGTCACCTTGTGTAAGATATAATAGTTGAGCCAACATTAATTAGGTCCTCACTCCTCTGACTGGTTCTTGGGAAGCAATAATAGTAATATTATAAAATGTATATGTTAGACATAAGTAATATTATAAATACTGACAAAAGTGTTTTTTAAGCTCTTTACATGAATTGGTGCCTTTGATCTCCATTATAACCCAATGAGGTGGGCAATACATTATGTTTATGTACAGGTGAGGACACTTAGGCAAACAGGAGTTAAATAACTTGCCTAAGCGCCTATAGTTTCCAGCACCTTCACAGAATGAATCCCCTTAAGGGAAAAAAGAAAATGTCTATTTAAAAAAACTTTTTTTCAGAAACACCGCCTTGTTTTGTCACCCAGCCTGGGGTACGGTGGCACGATCACCACTCACTGCAGCTTCGAACTCCTGGGCTCAGCGATCCTCCTGCCTCAGCCTCCCTAGTAGCTGAGACTACATTCACACACCAGCGTGCCCCACTAATTTTTAAATTTTTTCTAAAGACAGGGTCTTGCTATGTTGCCCAGGCTTGTCTCAAGCTCCTGGGCTCAAGAATCCTCCCACCTTGGCCTCCTAGAGCTCTGGAGTTACAGGGGTGAACCACCATACCCAGCCAGAAAATGTCAATTTTATTATTTATGTTTCCCAGGAGAAGAAACGGCTATTTCCTTAGTCTACAGTGACGATAACCTACTACTACATGACAATGTGGGGCTCTAGCTCCTGATAGAAAATCCTGCAAACCCATTCACGTGCCTTGGGAAACCTGATGTGTGCATGAAAATGACTAAAGTGTATTCAGATGTGGGAAGAGAAACAGAGGATTACACTTGATATTTCTGTGTTTAAGAGCAACTGCATAACATTAATTTTATTTTAAGTGCAGGATATGTATTGTCTATTAATTTACAATTTTTAAAAAGTACATCACTCTATATGCCTTTCCTGGCAAGCATGTACTCATAACAAACTTGCTTCAGTCTCATTATTTAGGAAGATTCTTCCCTAAACATTTTTGGCTCTGTATATTTCAAACTAAAGATTCTTTTATCAGGTTTATCTGGATAATTATACTAAACCTTCACTCCTTTGTGAGGGTGGACCTGGGATGAAGGTGTAAGAAATCAGAGAATGTTGAAATTAATTTGCTCCCTCAAAATAATTTTTGTATTTTACTATTCATATTCTTTGATATGTGCTGTCCTTGGGGAATGAAGGGGGAAAGGAAACAGCATTTATGTAGTTCTCACTGTGCCATACACGTTACCTGCTGAAGTTTGTGATGCCTTTTGCCTCCTATAGTCTCATTTGGTTTTTGGGAGGCCATTTAGCACCAGCTTGCTTAAAGGCACAGCTGTGACGTCAGAAGGGCACAAGTTCAAATTCCAGCTCTAGCACTTAACAGCTTCGGGACCTTGGACAGGTCACGTAATGCCTACTACATGACAATGTGGGGCTCTAGCTCCTCAGTTTATTCATGAACTACTACAAGGAAAAGATGAAATACTGCAGGTAAGCACAGAGTCTAAACACCGACTATGACAGCGCCAGGTCCCAGGGGAGGTGAGTGAGGCAGAATTTAAGGTGCAAAATTTAAGGGGGTGCTAAAAAAAACGTAGTGATCCAGATAAGTACTTTCTTAATAAAATATTTTAAAAATAAAAATTGATGCCAAAAATCCATGATTAATAAAATATAAAAATTATCAATAATGACAGGATCAATATTCTTAACTTCCTTTGCCTGGCTTCAGTATGGCTTGGCATGGCACTATATAGCAGAGCCTCACGTGGTAGGTATTGCCATTTCTTTTTTGTTATTGAACAGAAGTGCAAGTTGCCTTTTAGTTCTCCTATGAGGATCACTGTCCAATAATGCACTGCTTGGCAAAGAAGCTGAAACAAGAGTGTCGGCTTATGTGGGTTTCACTGTCTAAACTGTGGTGTCATGACTGGCTAATACAAGGTAGTCCATGAATGCTTGCTGAACTAGACTGAACTGAGCCAATGTAGCATCAATCTTCAGAATAGCTTAAAAACTATGCATGTATGTGCTTTGGCCTATTTTTCTGAAAACTGATGGAAAGAACATTTTTCCAAAATCAAAGTTTAATGGAATTCTCCATAATGCTTCTGTTACCACTGAACTGGGTTTTGGATAAATCAGTTTTATCATGAGGCTATTCTAGGATTACTGGCCAGAAACTCTTCAAACAAAGCCTCCTTTATTTCAGATTTCACTCTCTAGTAAGTAGTTTTATGTTAAGGCTCAGTTGTATGCTGTGTAAATACACTTCAAGGTCGAATTTGCCCTCCTATATACACCCACAATTATCTAAGTTAAGAGATAAACACTACTAGAAAATATCTTCCTAATATTGGTGGTCTTAGTTGTAGTTACTTTAAAAAAATCCTTATGAGATGGACAGACACCACTAAATTCATAAGCAAAACATAATAGTTGAGAGAATGAGCCTGGCAAATAAAGAGAAATTATTAGCAAAAACAACTAAACCAATTATAGTTTATTCAAAACATATGAAAGATCCATTATTTTTCCATATAAATGAGGGTAAAAAGGATTTCCTTAACTCCACGTTACTATTATCAACAAAGAAAAGCCATAAAGAATAGCATATATTGTGTTAATTGGGTATTAACCCAAGTGTTTCTGTTTTCATTTTTGTTTTTTTAGAGACAGAGTCTTGCGAGGTTGCCCCTGGCTGGCCTTGAACTCCTGGGCTCAATCCTCCCGCCTCAGCCTCTGGAGTAGCTGGGATTACAGGCTTGTATTACCATGCCCAGCATAACTCAAGTTTTTAGTTGGTTATTCAGAGAATAATGTCCCAAGATCTGAACCCCACCTTCGTTCAACGCAAGATTTATTTTATTTGATGAAACAAATAATTTCATTTGATGATGAAATTAATCGTAGAATTTAGACTGAGCCAGTCAGTGCAAACAAGGTGTTGTGTTCTCCCTTGCTTCAGCACTACAACAGTATATTTAAATGCAGAGACTATTCTCTTCTATCTTAAAACATCCAGTTAGCACTAGAGACCTCTCTATCGATGTTATTTCTCACTTTCCTCACACCATCGAAGTTCTCTAAAGAGTGACCCACGCCCTCCTTGCATTTCTCCAGCATCCAGTCCTTTCTTAGCCCACAGCAATCTGATAAGGAAGAAATACTCTTGAAGATCACCAGTGACCTTCTAGTCACTAAATTTTCTTGACCCTCTGCTGGATTTATCCCCCTGAAACTTCCTGTCCTTGTGTCTTTTCACCTGTGCCTTCTCTGACATTGTCCTCACCCTTACATCTCTGCCTCTTCCTCACTGTTCCCTCTGGGAACCTTCTTCTTCTTCCTGGTCCTTACGTGTGACCATTCCTTGCAGTCCCATTGTTTGGCACTTTATTATTAGAGATAAACAATGTGTGACATACTTCCCAATGGATCTTGACACTCTACTGAATCACAAGCCACGGTAAAGAGTGGCTGAAGAGGCTGGGCGAGGTGGCTCACACCTGGGGACAATCTTAGCACTCTGGGAGGCCAAGGCGGAAGGATCACTTGAAGCCAGGAGTTCAAGACCAGCCTGAGCAAGAGCAAGAACCCATCTCTACGAAAAAATAGAAAAATTAAGGCCCGGCATGGTGGCTCACGCCTTTAATCCTAGCACTCTGTGAGGTCGAGGCGGGTGGATCGCTCAAGGTCAGGAGTTCGAGACCAGCCTGAGCAAGAGTGAGACCCTCTCTCTACTAAAAATAGAAAGAAATTAATTTGCCACCTAAAAATATATAGAAAAAAAATTAGCCAGGCATGGTGGCGCATGCCTGTAGTCCCAGCTACTCAGGAGGCTGAGGCAGGAGGATCACTTGAACCCAGGAGTTTGAGGTTGCTGTGAGCTAGGCTGATGCCACGGCACTCTAGCCTGGGCAACAGAGTTAGACTGTGTCTCAAAAAAAAAAAAAAGTAATAAAAGGCCATGATTTATGGCAAAGTATTTTATGCTAGAAAAGGTTACCACAAATAGTTTTTATCAAAGAGAGCAATTTTATAAACTAGATGGCTGTAATAGTATTCACCAACCAGTCATTAAGTATAAATAATTTGTGCACTATATTGTGCTAGTCACTGCGGGAATTTTTTTAAAGTGATTTATTGCATAGCTGGGTTCTGGTCCTACCTGTGTCTCTGCACTGCTACTAGTCATAAAGATATGACATACCACACATCCGCAAGGCCAGCTAGCAGGCACATCTAAGTAAAGGTTAAGAGCTTGTGAAGGTCTAAAACAGTATTTGTAAAAAGCCTGGAAAGCAGTTGGGCCAAAGCTGTGGTGAGTTTGGAATGGATAGAGAGTTATCAGTTTTTGTTCTCAGCCACTTTCTTTTTTTCTTTTTTCTTTTAGACAGAGACTCTTTCGTCCTGGCTAGAGTGCAATGGCATCATCTCTGCAACTTCAAACTCCTGGACTCAAGTGATTCTCCTGCCTCAGCCTCCCAAGCAGCTGGGACCACAGGTGCACGCTACCACGCCTGGCTAACTTTTCTATTTTTCAGTAGAGACGGTGTCTTGCTCTTGCTCAGGCTGGTTTCGAGCTCCTGACCTCGAGCGATCCACCCGCCTCGGCCTCCCAGAGTGCTAGGATTACAGGCATGAGCCACCACGCCCGGCCCAGTTTTGTTTTATTTTTTTAAAATAGAAGATATTAGAGTAGGTTTTCTTTCTTATAGGAGTGATCCAGTAAAGGGGGAGAAATCAGTGATGCAAGAGAGGAAGTAATAGTTATAAATCATAAATTTTAAAGTCCTGACAGGTGAGTAACTAAATACAAGTCCCTTAAATTGTATTAAAAACTTTCAGCAAAAAGTGTCCTTGATTTTGAATGGTTCTGTGAAGATTTCTGGTATTTCGTTAGCATCTCTTCATTCCTTGCTTCCAAATATTTAATCTTGAGTTTAGATGTATCCAGTTTTTTTGCCTGCCGAGAGTTTAACTGTCTCCGTAATTCATGTTTGTCACATGTAATAAGTCTGTGTCCACAGTGGACATTATTGCACTGTGATTAAGAGGTCAAGTCCTGAGTCACACTGGCTCGAATTAAAACTCAGCTGCACTACATGATACCTGTGTGGTCTTGGGAAAGTTAATTCAAATCTCTGAGCTGCAGTGTCCTTTTCTACCAGAAGTTAATAATAATACCTATCTCATTAGGTTGTTGTGAGGACTGAATCAGAAAAAACACACAAAGTGTGTGGCATACAGGAGGCATTCCACAAAAAAATGGGTATTATCATTATTATCATTACTACATAGGTAAATGAAAAACAAAGGGATAAAGTATTCATGTAGTTAAGAAATTTTCAATTGTAAAAGTTAATAAATTGCCTAGTGAAATCAATAAATGACAGAAATTTCTTATAAATCGCTCAAATTTAACTTTAGCTTCGCTTTCATGCAGCTTTCAAAAGATATGCATTAAATGTTTTGGAACCTGATAGGGGTGTGAACATACCAAATGCCACTGAACTGAACACTTTAAAGTGGTTAATTTTATGTTATGTGAAATTTCACCCCACTAAAAAACAGAATGCTTTGAACACCTGCTATGTGCAAGGCACATACTACGGACCTTATTTTGTTTAGGAGGATATGGCCATAAGGTTCATTTCCTTTCCTGGTCAAAAACATCAAATTAAAGCAGAGATAGCCGGGCGTGGTGGCTCATGCCTGTAATCCTAGCACTCTGGGAGGCCAAGGCAGGTGGATTGATCAAGATCAGGAGTTTGAAACCAGCCTGAGCAAGAGCAAGACCCCGTCTCTACTAATAATAGATTTAATTGGCCAACTAAAAATATATAGAAAAAATTAGCCGGGCATGGTGGCGCATGCCTGTAGTCCCAGCTACTTGGGAGGCTGAGGCAGAAGGATCGCTCGAGTCCAGGAGTTTGAGGTTGCTGTGAGCTAGGCTGACGCC
>CAUYRT010101502.1:0-18962 GCA_963574885.1 Lepilemur ruficaudatus | reverse complement strand
AGAGTGCCGTAGCATCAGCCTAGCGCACAGCAATCTCCAACTCCTGGGCTCCAGCGATCCTCCTGTCTTAGCCTCCCGAGGAGCTAGGACTACAGGCATGCGCCACCATGCCCAGCTAATTTTTTATGTATATGTTTTTTTAGTTGTCCAGCTAATTTCTTTCTATTTTTCAGTAGAGACAGCGTCTAACTCTTGCTCAAGCGGGTCTTGAACTCCTGACCGCAAACAATCCTCCCTCCTCGGCCTCCCAGAATGCTAGGATTACAGGTGTGAGCCACCGCACCTGACCCTGTGTGTACTTTTTATTTGTTTATTTCCACAAAAACTGAGAAGTTCTCTGACTTAGGGGATATCATAATCTCTTACGGAAGAGTACAATACAATGCATTTGGGGAGAGAAAACTTATTCAGAAGTTCCTTAACCTGGATTTGTCAGAACACTCAATTCAATCTAGTTAATACTTAATTTCACTCCTCTCCTCATTTTGTGTCAAGGTGATATCTCTCTCCATAATGCCTTGGTGAAATGTCTTTTCCATTTTAGGAACACTTGACATTCAGGGATGTGGCCATAGAATTCTCTCAGGAGGAGTGGGAATGCCTGGACCCTGCTCACAGGGCTTTATACAGGGACGTGATGTTGGAGAACTACAGGAACCTGGTCTCCCTGGGTGAGGATAACTTCCCTCCAGAAGTTGGGATCTATCCTTGTGTGTCTTTGCATTTAATCTCATGTGCCTCTTGGAAGCCCCTGCATTGCTTGGCTGAGATTAAAGCCTTGTCTCAGGAATGGAAAGCTCTGTAATGCAGCACCTGGACTTTAAGCATCCCCCTTCTTCAGATGTTCTGCTCCATTCATGATACAGCAGTGGTGATTGCAGACCTGAAATATGCATAAAAACTTACAGAAAACTTTAAAAACACCTAA
This sequence comes from Lepilemur ruficaudatus, assembly GCA_963574885.1. Lineage (NCBI taxonomy): Eukaryota > Metazoa > Chordata > Mammalia > Primates > Lepilemuridae > Lepilemur > Lepilemur ruficaudatus. Next base: position 18,034 of record CAUYRT010101502.1, on the reverse strand, counting down.
TTCCCCATTCTTTAACCCTATGCTTCTGACTCAGTAGTTCTTGGAACAGAACAAGGTATCTGCAATTTTATAGTGTTCTTTAAACTTTCAGAATGAGGCAGTCAGTGGATGAATTTGTGAAATAATTTCCTAACTTCATTTGTAATGTCCTCTATTCTCACATGAACATAGGGTTGGGATTCTGGAAAACCAGAGTATATCATGTTTCTTTCGCTTTATGAGCAGGATATTCTTTTCTTGGCCTGAATCTTATCTCCGTGTTGGAAACAGGGGAAAAGCCCCGGTCTGTGGAGAGCCAAGTGAAAACAGCAAGGAAACAAAAGCAGTGGGAACATATGAAAGGTGTGATCACAGGTAAGAGCTCAGATGGACATAGTGGAAGCCGCACCACTAAATAATGTTTTGGGAGTCTCTCAGCAAGTTGAAGGGATAATGTGGGAAAACACAAGTTTATATCCTGTGAGTTCTCAAAGAAAAATTTAAGCTTTCCCCACTTACCACTCTGCTCTTCGCACATGCATAAATTTATTCTTTCACCCTCCAGTGGTGCTGCAGCTCTACCAGAAACAAATGGAAATTTCTTATTGTGGTGGACAACACTCTGTCATGTAGCTTCAACAAGCTCTTTGATTCCTTCACTCTGAGGGGCCCCGGGAGGGCCATTTCACAAAGGGCTCCTTCTCCCTTGGGTCTCTCCTGTACTTGATTCCATTTGACGCTCGATTCACTTTCTCCAAGTAATTTAGAGGATTTTATTTCTTTAGGATCAGTTTCTGGAGTTTGTTTGTTTGAGGCAGAGTCTCACTGTGTTGCCTGGGCTAGCGTGCCGTGGTGTCAGCCTAGCCCACAGCAACCTCAAACTACTGGGCTCAAGTGATCCTTCTGCCTCAGCCTCCCGAGTAGCTGGGACTGCAGGCATGCGCCAGCATGCCCAGCTAATTTTTTCTTTATATTTTTAGCTGTCCAAGTAATTTCTTCATATTTTTAGTAGAGACGGGGTCTCTACTTGGGGACGGGGTCTTTCTCAAGCTGGTCTTGAACTCCTGAGCTCAAGCGATCCTTCCGCCTTGGCCTTCCAGAGTGCTAGGATTACAGGCGTGAGCTACCGCGCCCGGCCATGGAGTTTTATATTATTCATTTAATATGATGATACTTTCCTGTCTTTTTGTATGACTTACACTCTTTTGTTGTGCTGTGGGCATTTGGAAAAACAGCCACTTCTCTCAGTATTTATGAATTAGCTTCATGAAGGGGAGGCCTTCACTAATCAGCCTGTTGTAAGGTTCTGGGACCTTCAGTCCTCCAGTGGGCTTGTGTCTTCCTTGGCCCTTTGTATGTGCTTTTACTCCAGTATATGTCACTGCTTATAAAGTTTTTACTTTCCCCAAGGTACTTTTTCTCTGCTCCTTCTCAGAAGCCTTCGGTTTCTGTTGTATTTCTCTGCTTATAATCTCTCCCTGCCACCTCCTCCCACCAGCGCTCTAAGCACTGCAGAACATGTGCTGCCTCAACCTGCCCAAAACCTGCTTATATTGTCAGTAACCTCCAATCTCATCTGCAAACTGCACCGCTGTTTCTTTGAATAATCCCAGTCAGACGGTACAGAATCCAGTCCCTTCATATTAGGTGTTCATTTGGCTTCTTCAGCTTCCTTTCTGGCTTCTAGATTTTTCCCAAAGATATTTTGGACTGAACCGTGTTAAGTGGTACCTGCATGAGAATGTGAGGGCCTGGTGTTTCCTAATCTGTCACCTTGCTGGCGTCACTTTTTGTATTTCATTTATTCCACAGACTGTGTATGATATAGGAGCCAGCAAAAGAGATGCTGTTATTTTTATGTAAAAAAACAAGGAGATATACCCATGTGATTTTAATAGGCCATAATTGTTCAGTTTCTTTTTTTGAAAACATGTTACATAATTAACATTATATTTAGTGGGCTCTTTTTCTTTTGTTTGTTTTGTTTCTCTCACTAATATGACTGAGGACAGACCTTGGCAAAATCCTTAGTGTAGCTTTGTTTCTCCAAACATATCTCTATCTACTCAGCCAGGGGATTGTCATTCTGCCCCAATGGTTTCCTACATTGCTATAGTCTTGGTAGAATTTCATTGTATTTCTGTGTGCATACACAATTCTGGATTCTACATGAAAGATTTTGTTGAATATATGCCTAGAAATAGAAGTCACAAGACATTTAATTTTAATTTAAGAGTCATAATACTGCTTTCCCTCCCACATCATCATAGTACCTCTTTTTTTTTGGATATCTTACCTTTTTGCCTCATACCGGTAGTGTAATTCTCATATTTAAATATGGGTCCCATATTTAATTCCCATATTTAATTATACTGCTTGCCAAGTTAGATTCTCTTTTTTTTTTTGAGACAGAGTCTCACTCTGTTGCCCGGGCTAGAGTGCCGTGGCATCAACCTAGCTCACAGCAACCTCCATCTCCTGGGCTCAAGCAATCCTTCTGCCTCAGCCTCCCGTGTAGCTGGGACTACAGGCATGTGCCACCATGCCCGGCTTATTTTTTCTATATATTTTTAATTTGCCAATTAATTTCTTTCTATTTTTAGTAGAGACGGGGTCTTGCTCTTGCTCAGGCTGGTTTCGAACTTCTGACCTTGAGCAATCCACCCACCTTGGCCTCCCAGAGTGCTAGGGTTACAGGCATGAGCCACTGCGCTTGGATAGTTTCTCTTTTTTTCCAAAGTCAGAATCTGAACTATTCTAGCACCATTATATTCCCACAGATTGGCATGCAAGAAGTTTACTCCTACTTGGCCATTACTCCCTGCCCTCCACTCTTGTCTTTCTCTGTCCTGGCCATTCCTCACATGGTATCTTAGTCTGAATGGAATATACATACTGTTCACTTCCTAGAGTGTTAATTTTGTACTTCTGAACACCCCAATTTTCACATGACCCCTTACCCCCCACACTACTCTCACTGAGTAAGGCAAGACCTTACTCATCCACTGGACAATTGTTTAGGACACTGCCTAAATCAAGTGCATGATATGATGACTGAGAACATTATCCATGAGCATGGGTTAGTAACACTATTAATAACACAGTTTAGCTCTTACATCTCTCTTAAAGCATTTCTTTTTATACTGCTTGCATTTGCTGTGACCGGTTGTTTTTCTGTACAGCCTAGACAGAATATATTGTCTGCTTAAGAATATATTGTCTCACGCTACAAGACCGGGGTGAAGTCTGGTTTCTGTCATTTACTTTATGTGCAAATTGAGGTTAAATATATGAACATTGTGGGGCCTCGTGTCCTCATTTGAGAGTTAATGTTAATTTGCCTCAAGGTTTTCATTTTATTTATTTATTTTTGTTTGAAAATATTATAAAACAGCAAACATTTTTACAATAAGGTAGTGCTGTTATATGGCTTAAAATACTGCAAGTTTTTGTCCAGGTACAGTGGCTCATACTTGTAATTCTAGCAATTGGAAGGTAGACGGGTGAGGATTGCATGTGGTAAGGAGTTGAAGACCAACCTGAGCAAAATAATGGGATCCCATCTTCAAAAAATAGAAAAGTTAGCCAGTCATGGTGGCACATGCCTATAGACGGCTGAGGCAGCAGGATCGCTTCAGCCCTGGAGTTCAAGGTTGCAGTGAGCAATGATGATGCCACTGCTCTCTAGACTTGGCAACTAGGTGAGACTCTGTCTCCAAAAAAAAAAAAAAAAATGCCACTTTTTATAGTAAAGTCTTTAAAGTTCCATTGTTTAATAAGATTAATCAGCCTTTGTTGACATGTATGATGACATAGTCCTTTTCTTGTTTTAGTCATTTTCCCATCAGAAATACCATAAACTGGGAGTTGTAAAACACATAAAGTTATTTCTCTCCGATCTGGAAGCTAGGAAGTCTAAGATCAAGGTGCCAGCTGAACTGATTCCTGGCGAGAGCCCTCTCTTCCTGGTTTAACCCAGTCATCTCCTCACTGTGTCCTGATATGTTGGAAAGACCGAGAGGAAACAAACTCTCTGATGTCTCTTCTTATATTTTGCAGCCAATAAACTAGATAATAAAGGGGCACTGCATCTGTAGGAAATTACTCCGTTGACGTATACAACTGCAAGTGTGAAATGACAATTGCGATTTCTCACTTGGTTACTCAGTTCTTATGCTTTATAATGCTATGTATTTTCCTTACCTCACACACCAAAAGTCATTGATCTTAACATATATTCCAGTCCTCACATTGTGTGGTGGTTCTTACACAGAGGATTTGGCTTTCTTCTTAAGAGAATTCTTTAGAGTTCATTAGACTATAACTTTGTATAATAAGCTTAATAATGCTTGCTTGTTTGTTTTATTATGGATTACTGCAGTATCTCATTAATTAATTTATTTTTAAGAGAGGCGGTCTTGGTCTATATTCTAGGCTGGAGTGCAGTGGTACAGTAATGGCTCACTGAAGTCTCAAACTCCTGGATTCAAGTGATCCTCCTATCTCAGATTGTCCAGTACCTGGGATTACAGGCATGAGCCACTGTGCCCAGCTGAATTAGTTTTTATTGTGATTTACAGATGATGATTTTTCAGTATGTGTTTGCACTATAACTGAAATGCACCACTTGTTAATGTCACAAAATTCCTGTTCAATGTGGGTGTAGATAATTTTATGACGGATATTTAGAAAAATGTTATATATTTTAACACTGTTTCATTAATCTTTTCTTATTTTCTCACTGCTATTATGTTATAATTCAGAATTATCCTTTATTTAGATTATCCTAGCTTATTGTGGATTATTTACCAATACAGTATATTGTATGGTCTTTTAGCATTTTTTTGTGCATAGTAAATATGCTGTAAATACATGTAATATATTTTTTCTCTTCATTTATGAGACAGTGACATGTTCCTGAAAATTGTTGTGTACTTCGGGGTCACAGTGGGAAAAATACTATTTATTTCAGACTTACATATATTCGTGCAATGTGCATGTTTGGTCATGATGTTAGAAAGTAGGGTTCCCTAGAATTAATTTGAATTAAATGTAATGACTCTTTCTTTCTTAAAGAATTCTATTCCTTTTGTGTTCCCAAATGTTGATGATCATGGTTAGGAAGTTTAACATAAGTATTACTTTTGTGTAATATACATTTCAATATTAAATATTTACTTACTATCTGTAGTTAATAGGAAACTTATGGATTTTTATATCTTCTAGATATCTCTCCTAAATGCGTGATCAAGGAATTACCCCCAACAGGGGAAAGTACCACAGGGGAAGTATTTTACACAGTGATGTTGGAAAGACATGAAAGCCATCCCGTTGCAGATTCTCGCTTCAGGGAAATTCAGAAAAATGTCCATGACTTTGAGTTTCAGTGGAGAGATAATGAACAAAATTACAACATGGTACCTTTGACAGGAAAAGAAAATTTTACTGGTAGTAAAGACCAATGTGATACAAGGGATGCTGGAAACAAGCGCATTAAAAATCAGCTTAAATTAAGCTTTCAGTCACATCCACCTGAACTGTACATATTTCAAGCTAATGGGAAAGTTTGTCATCAAGTTGAGAAGTCTGTCAACAGTGGTTCCTCAGGTTCAACACCCCAAAGAATTTCTTCTAAGCTCAATTTCCATATTTCTAATCAATATGGGAATGATTTCATCTATTCTTCATTACTTGCACAAAAACAGAAAGCACACCTCAAACAAAAACGTTACAAATGTGCTGTGTGTGGCAAATCTTTCGTTTATGTCACACACCTTAGTATACATCAGACAATCCATTCTGGGAAGAAACAATATAAATGTGATATATGCGGCAAGGCCTTTAATCAGAAATCAAATTTGGCAAGTCATTGTAGAGTTCATACTTGGAGAGAAACCGTATAAATGTAAGGAATGTGACAAAGTTTTCAGTCGTAATTCACACCTTCAACGACACTGGAGAATTCATACTGGAGAGAAACCTTACAAATGTAGTGACTGTGGCAAAGTCTTCAGTCAAGAAGCAAACCTTGCAAGTCATCAGAGAATTCACAGTGGAGAGAAACCATACAAGTGTAATGAATGTGGCAAAGTCTTCAGTCAACCCACACTCCTTGCAAATCATCGGGGAATTCATACTGGAGAGAAACCATATAAGTGTAATGAATGTGGCAAAGTGTTCAGTAGAACTGCCACTCTTGCAGTTCATCAGAGAATTCATACCGGAGAGAAACCTTACAAATGTAATAAATGTGGCAAGGTCTTCCGTCACAGTTCACACCTTACCAATCATGGCAGAATTCATACTGGAGAGAAACCTTACAAATGTAATAAATGTGGCAAGGTCTTCACTCAAACTTCGCACCTTGCATTACATCACAGAATTCATACAGGAGAAAAACCATACAAGTGTAACGAGTGTGGCAAAGCCTTTAGTCTGCATTCACACCTCACTAGACATCAGAAAATCCATATTAGAGAGAAACCTTACAAATGTAATGAGTGTGGCAAAGTCTTCAGTCACAGTTCACTCCTTGTACAACATCAGGGAATTCATTTTTGAGACATTTTTTACAAATGCAATAAGTATAGCAAACTCTTCAGTGTGAGTTCAAGCATTTACATTAGAGCTTTCATACTAAAGAGGAATTATATAAATGATATTTGTCATGAATATCCTGATTTTGTAACTCATTAAACACCAAAATAAACATCTTTGATGAAACCACACAATTGTAAAGTGCCTTCTGAGGCTATTAGCCCTGTGTCAAAACTGTAAAACATCAGAGGATTTATATGAGGAATAATTCCATCTCTGTCTACAAAAATACCTTTTGAGATTACATACTACAGAATAATTTTAAGTCAAAATATGTTAAAACCTATGATACTATATATCAAGGTTAGCAGGACTTTTGGAAATAGCCAGTTTTCTTTAGGTTATACATTATTTAATTATTTGAGGTTTATTCAAAAGGGTACATTCCTATTTATGACAGTTCTAACATGAACTTTGAAATCTGTTACTATTATGCATCCTTATACTGCTTACATGGTAGTCTCTGGACATTAATCAGTAAAGTGAAAGAACCTTCCTCATTAAGTAAGGATCATTTCTATCCAAGTTCCTTGAAGAAGAATTACTCTGCCCTTTAAAATTAAATATTGTCTGCTGGGCACAGTGGCTCACGCCTGTAATCCTAGCACTCTGGGAGGCCGAGGTGGGTGGATCGCTCAAGGGCAGGAGTTCGAAACCAGCCTGAGCAAAAGCGAGACCCCATCTCTACTAAAAATAGAAAGAAATTGGCCGGGTGCAGTGGCTCACACCTGTAATCCTAGCACTCTGGGAGGCCGAGGCGGGCAGATCGTTTGAGTTCAGGAATTCGAGACCAGCCTGAGCAAGAGTGAGACCCCGTCTCTACTAAAAATAGAAAAATTAATTGGCCAACTAAAAATATGTAAAAAAAAAAAAATTAGCTGGGCATGGTGGTGCATGCCTGTAGTCCCAGCTACTTGGGAGGCTGAGGCAGGAGAATCACTTGAGCCCAGGAGTTTGAGGTTGCTGTGAGCTAGGCTGACAACACGGCACTTGCTCTAGCCTGGGCAAGAGAGCGAGACTCTGTCTCAAAAAAAAAAAAAAAATAGAAATTAATTGACCAACTAAAAATATATGGAAAAAATTAGCCGGGCATGGTGGCACGTGCCTGTAGTCCCAGCTACTCGGGAGGCTGAGGCAGAAGGATTGCTTGCGCCCAGGAGTTTGAGGTTGCTGTGAGCTGGGCTGACACCACGGCACTTACTGTAGCCCAGGCAACAGAGTGAGACTGTGTCTCTAAATAAATAAATAAATAAATACTGTCTGAATCAGCATGTGGGAGGTGCTGAGAATAATGTAAAACCATGATGTCCTCATGCTTATTGTGTTCAAGGTGCCTTTCTTCTGGCAGGAGGGCACTTTGGGTTAAATGAAAGAAATGCTTTATCAACTGGCCATGAAATAGAATAAGCGAAGGCCTTAGGACATGGAGTCTTTATGAGAGGAGATTAATAGGTTATTAGAGATGTATTATGTGGTAGAAATAACGCAGGGGAAATAGTGGCTACATTTTCCATTGATTGACAATTGCTACTTCACCAAAAATTAAGGGAAAAAAAATTCTGGGGAAAGCATAGTAGGCTTCCCAAGCTAGTCCAAAAAATGGCTTGAGAGAACAGCAATAGGTGACTGGCTTAAGTTGCTATGGTTGTTTGTTACAGTGTGTGGTTGGAGTGGTGGTACCCACTTGTGCTTTGAACTTCCAGCTGGTGCCATAGGAGGGAGCACTGAGCTGTTATTATCAGCTTGTCCAGGTGGATGTAACAGGAAGAGGGTGTAGAAGTTTAAAGGGTGTCAGTGGTCAAACATGAAAAATGTAGTCTGACTCTTTACTGCACCACAGAATGTTAATTCTTGGAAATCCCTGCCTTTTTGGTTTTAAAGGACCCCAGTTTTCTTTATGGGATTAACTACATTCATTTTCCTGGTGCACACATAGGTCCCATTAGACCATATGATTGTTGCAAATGTTTCAAAATAATATTTAGTTGGCTAAGATATTTTTATGCTACTTCAATGAAAATGTGTGGAAAGGTCTACTGTAAAATAAATATGATTAAGCAACTTTTCTAGAAGAGTATTTTCTCAAAGGCAATGGAAATATCATTTTCTTTTTTTGTGTGTGTTTTTTGGGACAGAGTCTCACTCTGTTGCCTGGGCTAGAGTGCCGTGCGTGGTGTCAGCCCAGCTCACAGCAACTTTGAACTCCTGGGCTCAAACAATCCTCCTGCCTCAGCCTCCCAAGTAGCTGGGACTGCGCCACCATGCCAGGCTAATTTTTTCTATATATTTTTAGTTGGCCAATTAATTTCTTTCTATTTATAGAAGAGACGAGGTCTCGCTCTTGCTCAGGCTGGTTTCGAACTCCTGACCTTGAGTGATCCGATCTGCCTGCCTCAGCATCCCAGAGTGCTAGGATTACAGGCATTAGCCACCACGCCCAGCTGGAAATATCATTTTCAGTTTCATTGAAAAATATATCCTATGGTTCATTTTCAACTATGGTAAAATGACCTTTTATTTTTATATATGATTTTTACTTACAGTTTCTTATTCTTTCCATGTATTCTAATCTAGCTTATTTATCTAATACCTTTCTTTGCTGTATACATTGCTTCTCAAAAGAAGCATTGGCTTCACCATCCAAGTCTTATTGATGGCATAGTTGCAAGAGCTCATTTTTCCCCATACAGTGTTGTTCATGAAACCCCTACACAGAAGGCTAGCACCGGTCTAGTCCTTGTTTTTGTCATCATGATGGGTCAACCATGTAATTAAAGGAATGTGTTGTGTCATAGAAGCAGCCCGCTAAGGTTTTGTTAGTTGTGTTATAACATTTTGCCACAGAGTCAGCAAAGTTAAAACAGGTACCTCCAGCTCCCTCCCATGGGGTGGACACCAAATGTTTACTCTGTAAGCCAGATTTAGGGTTCTATTGTTCTGCTCACCTTGACTAGGGTTAAAAGAACACCCAGGTGGGGGGGGGTGCATGCTGTCTTCTGTTCCCATAGAGGCCTACTAGCTGCCTCTCATTTTTTATTAGTGGGTGTCATCAGGGCCAACTATTTTTGCTTGACTGTATCTGGGACATTTCTTTGGCTTCCTACCCACGTGTTCTTGCCATTCAGCTTGGGACCATTCACTGTTATTCTCCATGTCCCAGAGGCCTTTTTTTTTTTATTTTTTAATTTTTTTTTTTTGAGACAGAGTCTCACTATGTTGCCCGGGTTAGAGTGCCGTGGCGTCAGCCTAGCTCACAGCAACCTCAAACTCCTGGGCTCCAGGCGACCCTTCTGCCTCAGCCTCCCAAGTAGCTGGGACTACAGGCATGTGCCACCATGCCCGGCCAATTTTTTCTATATATTTTTAGGTGACCAATTAATTTCTTTCGATTTATAGTAGAGACGAGGTCTCGCTCTTGCTCAGGCTGGTTTCGAACTCCTGACCTTGAGCGATCCGCCCACCTCAGCCTCCCAGAGTGCTAGGATTACAGGCACGAGCCACCGCACCCGGCCCTGTCCCAAAGGTCTTTATCAGCACCCAGTCTGAGCTAATACATTGTTACAGGGTGGATTATAGCATTTTTATCTGTAGCAAGCTCTGAATTAAGACAGTATTGTCATTTTTTCCCATTTACTATGCAATACTTCTTTGTTACACAACTCACTGGAGCTTGTGTAGCTTAGGTGGCAGGCTAGTAGATATTGCCTCACTGTTACGGCTCAAATTGTTAGCTGTGAGTATAACCCTTCAGGTTGTAGTGATGCTCTGTGCCCCAAGCAGGCAAAATATCAATTCCTATGATGCACTAAGTGATAGGAACCATGGTTAGTGGCACTCAACGTGGCCCAAAAGGCCCCACCCACCGTCAGGTAAGCACCATAAACAGGTAAGCACCATGGGATACCACATTTATCCCCAAACATCTTAATGTCATCACTTTTTTCCTCTTTTATCTTGAGAGGGGCATAGGGCCACTGGCCTCTGGTGGAAACACACAGACCTTGGACCTATTTCTAAGCGCCTCATTCAGTCCGAGATATTAGGTCTGCAATGTGTCTTTCTTAAACAAACACAGCAACTGGGCAGCATAAGACTTCCCTGGCTTATCTTCATATCTTTCCTCTAGATTGTGCGGCTCCCTCTTTGAAGGCCTGCATTGATCATGTTGGTTTCCTCTCAGATGCCTCAGGGACGATCTGAATAGCTTTCACTTCCCTCTCAGGTGTGTCTTGGTCTGTCTGAGTACCCACTTCCTGAGCTCTCTGCATTGGAATGAGTGAGCATATTAGCACCGACAATCAGGTGATTCACTCCCTGCCTGAATCCATGTAGCCAGCTCTTTCACCTCCACAGGTGTGTGCATGTGCATGTGACTTGTATCCCTGTACCTTCCAGGCCAGCGTTACTACCATCAGACAGTTAATGAGGGTATGACCCCTTCTACTTTGCCAGGGAGCAGTGGTTCTGTCAGACGTGACCCTGCTCATTATGCTAATTTTGTGAAGCAGTTTGAGCACTGGGTACCAGCTTGTCCGATGCTGGTGAGCCAGAGCACTCACACAAGTTACATGGAGCAGGTTTATTATTTACAGATATAGGCAGCAAGGGACAACAGAAGACTAGCATTCATTGGGAACCAGTCCTCAAGGTTCACAAAAGCCACTTGGGGCAGATGGAGTCTCATCTTCATGTTCTCCACTTGCACAGTGGTGGAGAGATCCTGCAGGGCAGTCTGCTCTGAGTTTTACACACTGCTACCGCTGAGACTAAGGCATTGAAGGAATATCCTATTTCAAAAAGGGACCGGAACAGAGTCCCAGCTGTTCTAGCCAGTCCCTTCCTCTCTTTTCTTAGGGTGTGTTGCATTTGCAGACCCATTATACAGTTATTCTTGAAGATTACAAGGAAGAAAATGAGCAGAACTGGGTCAGTCCAAGGTCTTTCTCCACTGTGTATTATTGAGACCCTGGTCAAAGATCAGTTGACCATATATATAGGTTTATGTATGGACTGTTTCTTCTGTTCCATACATCTACCTGTCTTTATGCCAGGACCCTAATGTTTTAATTACTATAGTTTTGTAACATTTTAAAATCGGGAAGTGTGATGCCCTCAGTTTTGTACTTTTTTCTAAAATTATCTGGGCTATTAAGAGTCTTTTGTTGGTTCCATATGGATTTTAGAGTGTTTTTTGTTTGTTGCTTTTAAAACACAGGAATTTTTATGGAGATTGCATTGAATTTATAAATCCCATTAAGTATTATGGAACTTAAAGAATATTAATTTTTCTAATCAGTGAGTGTAGGATGTATTTCTATTTATATATGTGTACTTAATTTCTTTCATTAATGTTGGGTAGTTTTCAGTGTGCAAACTTTTCACCTCATATTAATTAAATTTATTCCAAGTATTTTACTTTTTTAGGTGCTGTGGAAAATTGAAATGTTGTCTTAAATTCCTTTTAAAATGGTTTATTTTTAATATATGGAAATGCAGCTAATTTTGGGTGCTAATTTTGTATTCTGCAAATTTACTCACTTTGTTAGGTCTAGCAGTATTTTGGTTGAATTTCCTTTTTTTTTTTTTTTTAGGGTTTTCTACATATAAGATCATGGCATCTACAAACTTATAATTTTATTTTCTGATTTGGATGCTTCTTATTTCTTTTTCTTGTCTAATTGCTCTGTCTAGAACTTCCAGTATTTATATAGCAGAAGTGGTAAAAGTCAACATTCTTGCAGCAGACGTTATCGTTAAAAGAGTGTATCACATTGATTAGTTTAAGTATATTGAAAAAATCCTTGCATCCCAGGGATAAATAGGAATAGAATGTGTATAATCCTTTTAATGTGCTTTTGAATTTGGCTTGCTGGTATGAGGGGGTCTACAAAAAATTCATGGAAAAGGCATATTATGACAAAATTATGCATGAATTTCAAAATTATTTTGCACCAAAATAAACTTGTACTGACTTTTTATAACGTGTTTGAACAGGATCTAGTTTGAGGCACTAAGAAGGATTAGACATCCGTTTGAAAAGAGGCCCTATAAAAGCAACATGAATTCTGCTAAAACTGAAGAAAGAACAAACATCAAATTTATGGTGAATTGTGGTAAAATAATTTATATTTTCTTTAAAGTTTATGAGGACAGTGCCCCGAAGAAATCAGTAGTTTACAAATGAGTAACTCCCTCTGAGAAAGGATGAGATGATGTTGTATAGGAAGCCCACACAGTGGTAGACCATCCACATCAATTTGCAAGGAAAACCTACCTTGTTTTATCCCCTAACTGAAGAGGACCGATGACTAACAGCAGAAACAACAGTACCATAGACATTTCATCTGGTTCAGTTTACACAATTCTGATTGAAAAATTAAAGTTGAGCAAACTTTCCACTTGATGGTTGCCAAAACCATTGTTCCCAAGTCACCTGCCAATAAGAGCACAGCTTTCAGCAGAAATTTTAAACAAGTAAGATCAAGATCCTAAATTATTTTTTCCAAGAATTGGAACAGGAGATGAAACATGGCTTTACCAGTCTGATCTTGAAGACAAAGCACAATCAAAGCAATGGAGAGGTGGAAGTTGTCCCATCAAAGCAAAAGCAGACTTCATAAGCAATGGGTACAGCAATAGTTTTTTGGATGCTCAAGGCATTTTGCTTACTGACTTTCTAGAAGGCCAAAGAACCATAACATCTGCTTATTCATTAATAAAATTGTTTTATTTCTCTAGTACTTTCGTGGAAAGGAATTTTGGATCAGGAAATTTAATTATATTTCCCAACACTTTTGAAAGGAAATGAATGTCATTTCTCAGATAATTTCCTTAATTTAACCAGTTTGTGAGTTACTAGTTTGTGTTTGTGTTTACTACTTTAGGTACACTAACTCCTAATAGGTCCTCAAGGAGTGATTACATGAACACCTTTCAGCAGGTTTGTGGACACAAAGACTTTTAAAAGAATATCTATTTCATACACATCTGTATTCTATATACCAAATGTAAACTGTGAATTCACCTACAGCTTTCTAAGTCACAGAAAACAACGGAACTTTCCTTGTGTTTATAAAGAAAAATTTATTCTAATCAGCTTGTTTCTCTGATAGAGAAATAACTTCCCCTCTTCCTTATCTTCAGCAGGGCCCAGCTGGTACAAAAGGGATGTCAGGACAACTTAGATTAGTTTTTGATTGTTATGTTGATGTTACATTTTAATAACTGCTTGTATTGTCTAATTATGACCAAAGAATTCATGCAGTTGTGTGTACACGTTTTTCCCATGATCAGCAGGAAAATTGAAAAGAGAAAAATATTTTTCTTAATATAACTCTAGGTTTTGTTCTATTTAACAGTTACACAGACCCCTGAATTTGGAGATTTACAGCCACATCTTTTTGTTGTTGTTTTCTTAATTTTCTCTTCATCAGTCAACTTGAACAGTACATCTTTTTTTTTTTCTTTTTTTCTTTGAGACAGAGTCTCACTCTGTCTCTCAGGTTAGAGTGCCGTAGTATCAGCCTAGCTCACAGGAACCTCAGAGACTGCTGGGCTCAAGCGATCCTCCTGCCTCAGCCTCCCAAGTACCTGGGACTACAGGTGGGCCCTGTATTAGGTGGCTAATTTTTTCTATTTTTAGTAGCACAGTTAATTTTTTCTACTGTTTAGTAGAGATAGGGTCTTGGACCCCTGACCTCAAGAAATCCTTTTGCCTCAGCCTCTCAGAGTGCTAGGATTACAGGGATGAGCCACCACGCCCAGCCCACATCTTTTAACAGTAAGTAATGTCTCCTATATGTGACAGGAACAGACACACCACACAGCCAAGTGAACACTCAGGGCCCTTCAGTGCCATTCAAAGACTGAGGTATGGGGCACAGTTGTTACTATTATTATTATCATTATTATTATTTTATGTTTTCCTCATGTTCCATTTGTGAAATATAACGTGTATTATTTTTTGAATTTTGCTTCATGTTATAATAGATGGTGATTTGTTGAAGTTTACTCCACCCCTATATTCTTAGGAAATAACCAAGTATAAAGAACAACCACAACCCCCTTCCTCCCACCCACCTTTTTGTTTTTGTGGAAACGGCTCACTGCAAAGAACCACACTCCTTACTGCACTTCAGTAAGTCTAATGATAATTCCCTTTTTTACAAAAGTAAAATCCAGAGACAGATCCTCCAAATTCCCATCCTTCTTCTTATGAAGGATTGTTGAATTGTATCTATTTATCAGTTAAAAATGCTGGTTAACTTAATCAAAACCTAATTAGGCTTTCCTCCTTCTGCCAGACCCCTGAACTTTGGACCACCCTTGGTCATTGAAATGGCCACCCTCTCCTTGACAGCCCTCCCAAGACCAGGCTTAGGATAAAACATTCCCTGAAGAACTGTAGATCATGCCCGGTGATCATCCTCTGCCCCATACCCAGTGCTTTCTAGCCTGTTTCTTCCTCCATGTTAAAGAAAAGCTCTTTTCTGTGTGACTCTTGAATGTTTGGGGAGCTTATTTTTGGAGCATTCCCCCTATTGCAATAATCCTTTTCAATACAATTTCTTCTAAGCTGAATTTGAATTTCTCTTTTTATAGAGATAAATATTTTCTTTGTTCCATCTGTGTTAGAATATGTATATTCTCTTGTTTTTGTGGCACAGGCTATAATGTATACCTAATAGGTGAAAGTACTTCCTAATAGAAAAATTGTTTTGATACTTTAATGATTTGCTGAGACCAGGTATGGTGGCTCTTGCCCCTAAGTCTAGCACTCTGGGAGGCCAAGGTAGCGTTGGTAGAGCCCAGTAATTTGAGGTTGTAATAAGCTATGATCATACCCAGGCAATCTAACCTGGAAGACAGAGTGTCTCAAAAACAAAAGAAAACAAAACAGAGTATGCAGATATGGAGCACAGTGGTATGCACCTATAGTTCTAGCTCCTCAGGAGGGCACAGATGGCAAGATTGCTTGTGTAAAATCCAGCCTGACCCACATAGTGACACCCTGTTTTTAGGGAAAAGATAAATACCATTAAAAAAACTATGCTGATCTATCTTCTTGTATTCATCTGTGAGCCACGCCAGTACGTTCTGCTCATTTTAACCTGCTGATATTTGAAATCTGGTAATTTTGATCGTATTTCAACTGATTACCACTTCAAGATGGATGAAACCTTCCAAAACTAAGGATGTGAGAAAAAACATACTCATACGTGTTAATTTAAAAACACTGCCATAAGATTATTGCTGGCAGACATGAGGCTATTTAAAATTTGATAATGTAGTTTTACTTTCTTAAGGGTTCTATAAAAGAGAATAATTTGTCTACCCATGCACTTAGAAATATTGCAGAATCAATTATTTAGGTCAATATAGCCAAATGGTCTTCTGAAGACCATTTTACAGGCCTTGTTTTCCACACCTGCCAGAATATTGAAGAAGACAAAAACAAAAGACCCGAAATATACTACAATTTTTAAGTAAAAGTATGTTCTCTAATTACTTTCATAATGCACATAATCTGCATTTGAAATTACAGTATATTTAGAACATATTAACATTAGCATATTATGATGTCAACCAAGTTTTTTTTTGTTTGTTTTTTTAAGACAGAGTCTCACTGTGTTGCCCGGGCTAGAGTGAGTGTCCTGGGGTCAGCCTAGCTCATAGCAACCTCAAACTCCTGGGCTCAAGCAATCCTCCTGCCTCAGCCTCCCGAGTAGCTGGGACTACAGGCATGCGCCATCATGCCCCGCTAATTTTTTCTATGTATATTTTTAGTTGGCCAATTAATTTCTTTCTATTTTTAGTAGAGACGGGTCTCGCTGTTGCTCAGGCTGGTTTCGAACTCCTGCCCTTGAGTGATCCTCCCGCCTTGGCCTCCCAGAGTGCTAGGATTACAGGAGTGGGCCATGGCGCCTGGCATTGATGTCAACCAAGTTTATCTTTAAGGCATTTTATGTTTACTCATCTGAAAGATTGAAAAGAATAAGTGTAACGAACACCCACGTAATTTCTATCTATATTTAAAAGTTACTGCTTTTTCGAAAGGAACATTTGATGACCTAACTTATCACTGGCCTTAGACCTCCACGCCCTGGGTATCCGTCCCTGTGAAAATCTCTGAAACTGAGTTCAGGCTTGAGACTCTCCCTGCGGAGTGAATGGGGACTAGAAATGGAAAGGATTTCTATTGTGTTGTGTTGGGCATCAGCATGGAACGTCACATTCCGCCCAGGCAGGGTTTTGCGATACACGTTTGAGTTTGCCTGTCCTTCACAGAAAATTTAATTGCTAAACTTAATTTTAATTGCAGGAACTTTCCTGGATTCAATCAACAATCAACATTGACGCTCCCAGCCAGATTCCGGCTCCCAGACCGCTGAGCAGCTCCAGTCTCACCGGAAGACTCTGTCTTCTGAATGCAGAAAACCGGCCGTGCGAAGAGCGAGGTGGGCGGGAAGCGCAGTCCCCGCCCAACACCGCCCGGCCACGCCCACCCGTGCGGGTCCCGCCCCGGCCTCTGCTGCGCGCGCAGTTTCCGGTAGACCCGGAAGCCGGCGGAGCGGGGAGAACGCGACCCGGTGGCGAGTGAGTTTCAGTTTGTCCGCTGCGCAGTGCTCAGTACTTCTGTTCCCTGGGTAAGCGGGACCATACCGACCTTGAAATCCCACCCCGCTCCTTCCACCCCTAGTAAAGTTAAACGTCCCGGTGAGAGTCGGGTGTCGCTTCCTTGTGCGTTAAAATCAACCTGAGCCTGGTCCTGTTCCCGAACTTTCTGTCTTAGGCCATGGAGACACAACTTTTCGGACTCTTTCCCTCCTTAAAGCTATTGGGTGACCCTTAGGGTCGCTCCGCGCCATGTAAAGTGCTCACCTGAGAGGTGGATTAAGGCCCTTCCGGTCCCCCAAGCCTCGCCCTGGCCTACCGCTGGAGGGCACCGCCGCAGCCCCAGTCCTGGAGAAGCCGCGTTTCTCCCTGGTCCTGGGGTTCTGCAGACCCCACTTGTCTCCTAATCTGCTCCCCTCCGTTTCGTACGTGGGCCGGGCCCTTCTGTTCTCCGAGTCTGTTCTCAGAAACCAAGTCCTCTGATTCCGCGTTCGGGGAGCTGAACAGGGCTTGTGTTGTAACACACAGTGTTTCTCGTCCCAAATTCCTCCCCGCTACAAAATGTGCTCCTCAGGAGGTGAACATTTTATTTGTATTCCTTCCGTGAGAATATGTGGAGAAGGAGAGGTGGAGAGCAAGAGAGAAGAAATAGAAGAATGTAGAAAGAGAAATGAAGAAGGCACAGGTGAACACACTGCAAAGTAGAGGATGTGGGAGGGCTTTGCAAAGACACAGGAAGAGTGAAAGCAGAAGCTGAGAAACGAGCAGGGGGAGAAAAGTCCCTGAAGCAAATTTAGAGAAAACCTAGATCTCCTGAGCTATGAAGGACACCAGCCAAGAGCCA